>APFE031276534.1:766-13035 GCA_000404065.3 Pinus taeda | reverse complement strand
GTGAGTGGTCAGATGCTTTTCTCACCTCAAGCTTGCCATCAAACATATGAATGGAGTGACCTTGCTAGCAGATGTGGACCAAGGACAACAAGTTTCTCTTCAGTTGTGGGAGATATAGAACATGATGCAGAAGAAAGTATGGAAGAACAGGCAATTTAAGCCTGATTGTGCGAAGCCCTAATGGCTTGATTTTTGATTGGTCTGCAAAGTATACTGCTCCATCAACATTGTCAGTAAATTCTTCAAAAAAATTTGTTCTATGAGTCATGTGGCAAGTTGCTCCTGAATCAAGCAACCAATCATTTTTCCAAGAAGCAAGTGAAGCATTAAATAAATCTTCATTTACTCCGATATTACATTGTGCCATAACATAATGAGTGGATTCAGGTGCTTTACCTTTGTCTATGTCATTAGATTTACCTTTCTGTTGGTTTCTTTTTCGCTCAATTTTGTTCCAAGGTAGCTTGCATGTAGAGGCATCATGTGATCCATTCTTTTTGCAGCATATGCAGTGCAAATCTGACTTTTCTCCTTGAGAATGTCTGCCCCCTTACCTCTTAAATATCTTCCTCTTCCTCTCCGACCACCTCTTCCTCTCGAAGAATCTTGGGCAATATTTTTTTCTTTATGAGCAAGGAACACAGCCTCTTCAGAAGATTCAAGGGCTATCTTCTTTCCAAAAGCTTTCTCTCTTTCAACAAATTTTTTCACAAGAGAGTCAAAGGTAATATCTTTGAGATTTCCATTTGCTTGCAATGACTTAAGATAATTGGAGTAAGTAGGACAAAGTGCCTTGAGAAAAGTGATAAGAGGAATATCCAATTCAACCTTAGTGGCTTTGATATCATGCATTATATGTTTTACTTCGAATGCAAGAGAAAGAGGATCATTATTTTGAAATTCAAGAGTGAAGAGTTTAATCATGAGTTGAACAACTTAAGGTGCAGAATGTGAGTCATAGAGTTATTTCAGCTTTTGTAAGGTTTCAAAAGCAGTTGAAAATGGAGAAATATGGCTCACCTCTTCACTTACAGATGTTGCAATTAATTCATATGCTTTGATGTTCTTATTTTCCCAAATGGCGAACTCTTTGTCTGAGGTAGGCTATTCTGGTTCTTTGTCTTCGTCTCGAACACATACTCCTTTCCACAACTCATTGAAAATGAGGGTGTGTTTTATCATCCGGGACCTTTCAAGATAGTTCTCCTTTCCAGTGAGAACTATTCCCACGATGGATATGATTGAATGCATTGTAAAATCTATAAAAAAAAAATACTTCTGCTGGCAAAAATCTGTGTACTATAAAATCTGTATACTGTAAAAAATACTTCTGCTGGAAAAAATGTGCTTCAAAATAATACAGCCTTATTGTTCCTTCTTGATTAGGTAAGAAATTGATTTAATATACAAAGAGAAAAACTATATGATATCCATATAGAATATCACCATTTGTATTTTCAACCTTATTTTATACTCAAGCATTCATGCCCTCGACAAACACAGAATGACTAATAAAGTAAGGAAAAAAATCTTGAGGAAAATTGTTCCTTTCCAATATATTATCGTGCTCAACACCTTTTTTTTTTCTTTTCAGTAATACAGAGGCTTACAACAGTGATACCGAGGCTCTTGGACAATCCCGGGCAATCTCATACCATGTCAAAATACCATGTCATCGCACTGATAACAGTTGCCTCCACCACCATTTCCGTCACCACCAACACCATTTCGGGAAATCTCAGATAATTCAATGTTCCACTATTCTTTATTACCCTTTCTGCTGAGGCAATTGGAATATTACCATAGTTGAATGCAACTGTGGGAATATTACCACAGTTCAATGCAGCTTCGGGATTAAACACAGCTGCTGACACCAATACAATGCAAACACGAGCTTACTTATTGTAGAGAATTGCATGGAGGGAGCTTGGAGATCGGGGCGATATAGCTCTCATACAGAACCTAGGTCAGCTTTGGCAACCATCTTGATGTCAAGGAAGCCAAAGACTTGTAATGGCACGTGGGCAGACTGGCTAGTGGAGGTCTGGCAGCATTCTTCTCGAAAGTGTCATGTGCCTTAGAGAGTCGGGGAATGCGTGAGGCTGGCTTCATAGAGTAGCAATGGAACACTGGACAAATTGGGAGCCAAATGTAGTGGTGATGTCTCAGGCTGCACTGGACGTTGTGGCAGAGAGGTTTAGTGGACGCTATCACTACAACGGATACAACAACAGAACTACACTAGATTCCCGAGTTGGTCTAAGGCATGCATATGACAATGGGTCTAGGCCTCAGGTGCATGGCTTCAGATCCCATAGTTGTCACTGCGATTCCAGTGAAGCATGTGATTGTTCATAGGAAATATAAAAACACATATGACTGTGTATGGAGGGCGAACTGTTCAAAAACGTATATGACATTGTATGGAGGGCAGACTGTTCAAAAACATATATGACATTGTATGGAGCAGTCTTTAGGCAACTGACACCAGGCAGAGGTATGAGTTTTGAAAAATACGCAGAACATAGGCAGGAAACTGACGCCAGGAGTTACACAAAAGTTAATTTTGGGAGTTGGCTGTGGTACCATGTTAGACTAGGCAGTAACTCCTCAAAAACAATTCATTGATGTTCATTCGGGTTGGTGTTTATTATATACATCAGGGAGAGACTATTCATTTCATCTCCCAGTGACTATTCATATTTCTTATTATTTATTTACATCAATTTCAATTATTCACCAAATCCTGATGATTAGGTGTCAACAGATTGAAACAAGTAATATGTGAGGAATCACTTACTGGTTTAACGAAGTTCCTGTTGAAGTCCTTTTAATGCCTTCCACAGTTGGCTTCTCCTCGATTCTTTAGAGACTGTTCCAGTGCTTTCCACAACTTCTCAATAATATCCCAAAGGAGATCTGCATAGACAAAATCACACAAAGGATTAAACCATCTAGTATATAGAAACAAGGATAAATGAAGTTTTTAACTCAAAATATATCATAAATTGAATCAATAACCAATCATAAACTATGTCAGTGATCAAGGAATCTCATAAACAATATCATAATAGATGTGATTAGGAAACAACAATTGAACTTTATTGAATAAAAAATGATAACAAACGTACAACCTCATTTTCTTGAAGTTACAGGCCTCTTCCCACCATATCCAACCTTCTCTTTGGATGAAAAGCCTTCTAGCCCTATTTTTGCAACATAGCCTACATTTAGTGGTCCTCGCCAATCCTTTGGCCTATGTTTGAGTTATAGGCCAAAGGGAGGTAGTTTGGTATCCTCTTCCTAAGGGATGAGATCCATAAATGATGGGATAGGGCATCCACAAAGAGAGGGAAAAATCGATATGATGGGAGGTATTAGGCTTGAGTAAGAATCAACTCGAAGCTATTAGTTGGGAAAGGTTTGACTAACAAAGCTTCTAGACTTTACTTTTTATTTTTTACTTGTATTGAGTCATGTGCGCGGGCCACAGTGCAAGACAAAGCACACTTTTTCACTGACTCTAATGATCTCTTCTTCGTATGCGCAAAAACTGACTAGGGACCTACACAGACAATGAAAAATAGGTTGTTGGGCCTTGTAATCTAGGAATTTTATTCTCTTTGGGATTGCTTAGGTTCTAGCCTTAGGGGATGCTTTGGAACACTTTAATGGATATCGAAAGATCCAAACTGATGGTCATTTGCCTAATGTGACAAAATGACGTGTAACACATGGTTGTTTTATTTCAAATTGTCCACCATACCAAGCATGTCCCCATCCTTGATAATCCCTAGTGGAATTGGAGCCAATAACAACTTATACTTCAAATATTTCAAAATTTTGAGTTTTGTGTTTGGTAACTAGCTGGGGAGGTGGTGCACAAATAATGCGCTTTGTCCTCACTTTCTTTGGAACTAATGATGAGGCCATGGCATAGGTATCTAGAAACTGAAAATTTCGTCTACAACTACACTCTAGTCTTTGAAATTCTCTCCATTTTGTGCTTAAAACTTTGAGGTCATGTCATCTGTATCTAGTAATGAAATTTTTTGTTTGCAACTACACCGTAGTCTCTGAACTTCTCTCCATTTTGTGCTGAACATTGGCTCTACTCTTGTAAATATAAGGTAATGAAAATGTAAATGGAAGAAATATTAGGGACTTGCATGCCATTTAGTTGCAATAAATTTTGATAATTTTGACCTTATGATGTAATAACTTTGTTAATCTCACACATTGTGGATTTTTGGGTGGGAGATTCATTGTGTGGTTCTAGACACATTCGATATCATGTTAGAAGCCATTTTGACATAGTTTCCAATCTAGAATAGATTTAGAATTTATTAACCTTAATTCTCTTTCCATAAAATCCCAAATTGTCTAATCCATGTGGGTGGAACACACTTTTGGTGGCAATTTTTTTCTACACTTTTTCAGTTCCCATTTTCTTCATTGGCTATCAGTTCTATCCCACATTGTAGGTCATATTTGATACCACATGCTTCATTCAGATACATGTTCTCCTCACTACACAATTTTCTTAGTGCTCGATGCACTCCTTCACTATGATGGGAAAGTTCTACTTTGCTAATTTTTTCATGTTGTTTCCTACGAGCACAACATTTTCTCCTTCATAGCTCCTACGGACATAAAGAAAGTTAAAAAACAAAGCTTTTTTTTACAAGTAGATCAACTTTGGAAAGTGGGGTCATTGTCTCTATAGAATTTCAGTCAGCTCCCATTGACAAGTTCATCAAATGGCTCCTCGTTCAATTTCTCCAATTTAATTTCCCTTGCATCTATGCCATAATTGATAATATATGGTATCAACTAATGCATCTGAAATTTTCTAAGGTGTTTCAAAAATTTACTTTCATACATCAGCACAAGATCATCACTCTGAAATTGCTTCTACTTAGTTTGATGGTCATGCCATGCCTTCTCTCTAGCCTTTTGCACATTTTGGTGGAACCCTACCATGAATATATCTTCTTATAGCTACAGTAAATATGTCATTATTTTCTCTACTATGCTAGAATTTGTCAACCCCAATCCAGAAGTGATGCAAAGATTGGGGACCATGAATTCCATGGGCCTTATCACTTCCTACACATATGCCAACCAAAAATATGTTTGGCCTGTAAGCTTTTTTGACATAGTTTGGTAGGCCCGTAGCACTATGGGAATCCTTAGGTCCTAGTTGACCCTATTTACATTGCATACCTTCATCAATGAATTCTCTAGAATATTATTGAAGGCTTGTTGTAGCTGCTATAACCACCCTCCAAAAAACTTCCTGTATTATAATGTTGGAGTCTCCTTTTGGTCTCATGAATTGTCATCTTTTGTTTCTTAAGTCAGACTTGGTCTTATTTTTCTAAGTTCCAAGCCTTCTTCTAGTGATTTCAGTTGTTGCAACTTCTTGATATTACATGTCTAGCTTGTAGCCCTCAGTTACGCAGTTCAATTTGAAGTCACTGTTTTCCAGCAAAAACTACACACTCCTTGATGGAATTGAATATATAAGCCTTCACATTAGAAACTGCACAATCCTCTCTGACAGGAAACTGCACAGACTCCTGTGACAGGAAACTACACAGTCTCTTGTGCCAGTTCACTACACAATCCCTTGTAACATTGAACTATGCAGTTCCAGAAGACATGCACTATGCATTCTTTATTGATAGGCACTTCACATTCCCTATGGATAGCTATTATGCACAACTTGTCAATAGCGTGGCATAATTTCCAAAGTTGACTAAATCACATGTGGAAACTAACTAAATCTAGCTCCTAGATTTTTGACATTCAATCGCAAACCCTAACCCTAGATCTATGAGTGCTCACTTACATGAAAAGCAAGCCCATAGTTCATTCTCACTCTCATATTTGGAGCTCTGTGCATTCCCTAAGCATGAGGAGCTTTTGCGTGCATGTGTGCCACTATTTCAGGTAAGTTTAATAAGTGTCAATTTTTCCTGCTTTTATTGTCACTTTTGTCATTTTTTCTTTCGTAAGTGTTGTTTTAGCCTGCTTTTTATATAACAAGTGTTTATTTTGCTATATTTAGCTATTGGATATGGCGTTCCTCTTTTTCATGTCTATTTTCTAGTGTCACTTCACATTTTAATTCCTTTCATGTTCCAATAATCATTGCAAAACAATATATTTATGCATGTTATCTTCTTGTAGTCCTAATTGATTATTGTTGATCTATACTTATCTGAATTTTGAATTGAACTACCTCTTTATCACTGTAATTGTGTATTTCTCAAGTCTTTTTCTCCATTGATCTGACATGCATGCCTTCCTAGATCTTTCTCCCTTCAACTGTGCATTATGCAATCCCAGTCAATAGTGGTTTCTCCCTTTCCCATTGTGACTGCCATTGCACAATTCATGGCCTCATCTGCTCACTGTGCACTTCCAACCAACATGTAGTTTCTCCCTGCCCACTGTGGATACAAACTACGTAGTCAAGGATCCCTCTCTCTTAGAAATTGCACATTACACAGTCATAAGAATAAAGTCTCCAATATTTCCTCTATTGATCAAGCATGCTATGTCTCCCTTCTCCATCATTTCGTAGTGCACAATTCTAGTGAGCGGTCAGGTCACCCTTTCCTTGCTATTACTTCTTTTTATCAAGCCTTGTACAATATTTCCTCCCAATGACTGCCTTGTGTACTTGATAGCTTGATAGACTAGGTGATTATCTAAGGAGTTAACTTTGTATCACCATTAGTGCATCTTTGTTTGTAGGTGTTGCTAACCATAAGATTATCAGTCTCACATCCCCCATAGAGATAATGCCTCTTGTTAGAAGACAAGCACTAAGGGGGATACTAAAATACTACTGATCCTGGAGAGAATTCCAAATTGGGGCCACCTATATTGGAAGACATCGTGTGCTTTGTGGATAAGTCCACCACTATATCATGGTTGACCATCAAATATGATTTCAACAAGAAATAGTTCCCAGAGGACCTTGAAGACAAGGATATGTGACATCAATGTGAAGAGATCTAGATTCCACAACATTAGTCACAGATATCCAGTGTTACCATGCGCAGAAGAAATATTATGGATATTATAGGGTCTAGACACCAATAACATGGTTCTTCGTAGTGTAAGCAAGCAAGATCTCATATCATACATACCATGTGATCTTCATTCCTACTATAACACCCTCCTCCCACACTTACCTAATATTACCAGTACACTGAGGTAAATATGTGATGAAGAGTTACCATGATATGACTCAACCTCCCAGGTACTATTAAGGAAGTGGAATCGATGAACCGAAACCAAACTGGTCATCCTCAAGAGCTACATGAACCCTACGATCTAACCAATGACTTGTGGTGCCCAACCCCTGACTTAACTTTCTTTTTCACTGGCCTGGGCTCTCACTCACTCCCATGACAAGGCAATCCAACCGCTGAGACCCTTTAGTTGCTCCCATAAGCCTACATCCTATCGACTATAGACTAATTTACTTAGTTCTATGTCAGTGACCCCAAAATCTGATCCATGTTTTTAGGGCTAAGACCCATGGCTCTACCGAAAAATTAATGAAACTCTCAGAAGTGATAAATAAAAAAGAGACAAGGCCCTCTAGTGCAAAACTTGAACAAGGACTTAACTTGACCCATCTCAATCATGACAAACATTATGTCAAACACATCATGAACATGTAATGTGCAGGCCATAATTTACACATCTAAACATAGGGCTCTCATACTTATATGAGAATCATCAAGAAGGTCTAATGCCCTCTCACAATAACTGAATTATCATCTATTAGGTCATACATTCATTAACATTTCATTTAATAATCAAAACATGAAGGGAACCATAACTCAAGATTGTCATAAAACCATGCTTATAACTAGCAATAATCATAATCATAAAAATGAATATAGAACAACCATAAAATCCACATGATAACAAGTAAATTTACTCATGAATTACAAGAGGAAAGGAGCTCATATTAACATTTGCAAATCCAACCAAGTCAGGGACTTCCACGTATCGCCCTACTATAGATTAGGCTAAATGAAATCTCTCTTTTAGCTAATCCCCTCATGCCATATTCGAAGCATGAATGTGGGATCTCATGGAATAAACCAATCAAAACCAAACCAAGGCTTCCAGAGGCCAAACCAACTCAACCCTCAACCAAAGATTCCATCTCACGGTTGGACATCACTAACCATCACCAGATCAGTATTTACCCAAGTTGTCCAGGGCTCCAAAGTGTTTGTTCCAACTTATCCCCCAAATTAGTAACTCAACCCAAAACTGCCACAGGAGTGTTTGTCCAACCAAGGCTCCAAGGCTAATAACTCAACTCACCAAGGGCTCTAAAGAATTTTTCCAACCAAGGCTTCCAGGACTAGTCACTCAACTCAAGTTGTTCCAAGGCTTCTAAAGCATTTGTCTAACCAAGGCTCCAAGAACCAATAACTCAACCCACAACCATAAGGAACATGGCACAAACTAGAAAACAAAAAGGGAAAAACCACAACAGCATGGTTAATTAAGAAATGGCAGGATTAGGAAAGACCATTGTCAATCCAAGCAATCCTCCATGCCAATGACATATCATAACCAAACAACCACATGCATATGCCATCCATGCCAAAACTAGCAAGGAAATCATACATGCCACTCAGTACCTATAAAGAAACTCATTGTAGTTGCTGATCCTGCTGCCCTCTTGCGCTTTCCTACTCTTCCTTTTCCTTCTTTCTCAAAATCCAAGGTATGCCACAATGCTCCAAGAGTGCTCCATGAAAAATCAAAGAGTCCAAGAGTATGAGAGAGAGAGAAGAGAGCTCTAAGTTAAGACTGGAAAAAACTATGGTATCAGAGCCAGTTCTTAAAATAGTTGTAACTCCCTTCATTTCTGCTACTATGGGCTGTATGCTGGTCTGAGCACTGTCCACTGAGAGTTGACACCTAATCTTCATGATTGGGGGAATTTGTGTAAATAAATAAATTAGGAATGTGAACAGTCATCAAGAGATGAACTGAACAATCACTCCTGTTGTATATAACAATAACCTACCTATGGAATAATAGACGAATCAGTTTTACTTCCTTTGGAGAGTTACTGCCTGGCTTGACATGGTATCAGAGCTAGTTCTTAAAATAGTTGTAACTCCCTTCATTTCTGCTACTGTGGGCTGTATGCTGGTTTGAGCGCTATCCTCTGTCATTCTGACCTGAGCTCTGTCCTCAAACGCCTCTGTCGTTTTGTCCACTGAGCGTTGTCCGACGGATACTCGGCCTTCTTGCAGAGAGGTATTCATTTTTCAAATTTGTTTCTTCATTGGAGGACACTCTCCAACTGCAGCCAAAAACAATTCAAACTGAATGTATATTGAGTTGTGCGCGATTGAAACTAACATAGTATTTGAAACGCTATATTAAGAATGGCACTTTTATGTTTTGAAACGTTGTATTAAGAATATATTTGAAATGATATTTTTGTCGCTTGAAGAATGTTGAGGCACAAGTATTAACCTTGTATCGTATCTATGTTTTTATTTTATTGGTGAATGCATCATGTTGCGGCATCGTCACTGTGTTGGCATCTCTGTGGTATGACTATGGTATATACTCCTAGTTATCTCCCTCCGCATACCCGATTATATATTATACCACTAGATTGTGGCCTTCCAAACCGCCATACCTCACTCCGACTTACATCGCTTCCATACACCCCTTATACAGTTAGTCCTCCCTCTTGTCCGGTCCCCTCTCCCAAACACAACACAACTCCCAAGTATTTCTCCCAAACGATGCTCCCAAATGTTATGGTTATCAACACTACCGTACCACTCCCATAAATTCACTCCTGGTTTTTAACGTTAACACAGTTTCGGTTTCAAGAAGGAAGGCGCAAGGGTCATGCAACTCTGAATCTGCCTCCTCACTTGTTTATCTATTATATCTGAGGCCAGAACCCTCAGAGTTCCGATGCCAAAGATCTGTTGTGGCGGTTGAATGGAAAGCGACTACTGTTTGTTGGGGACTCAATAACACGAATACCACTGTTTAAATCCATGCCATTGCAAGTTTTGTCTGGAACCCACGCCAACTTGTTGTGTGACGGTACGTGGGTCAAACTTGGGTTAAGAGTAGAACCCAACAGTTTAATTTCCCATGTCCCCATGTATATCTGAAGAATAATCCATTCTGAAAGCATAATTAATTAGAGTTGAGATTTTCGCTTGAGAGCGAAGCAAGATCGATTTGTTCTTTCTCTTCTGTGTGAGCGCAATCCATGGAGTAATTTACATTTGTCTAGCTTGGGCATCGAGAGGCTGTGCAGTTTCAAAGCGTTGTTTTTTTTTTTCATTCAAATCATTTGAATGGTAATGTTATCCTGCTACGTCCTAAAGTTAAAGCATTAAAATGATTGAAGTGATATGTACATAATATTTCAATGAAATGCTGATATCAAACATTGGAAGGATTTGAAGAAACATAGTGCATAAAGTATTTTTTTTCTATCAGCAGAAGTAATTTTTCTATCAGCAGAAGTAATTTTTTACAGAATGCATTCAATCATCTCTATCATAGGAATAGTTCTCACTGGCAAGGAGAACTATCCTGATTGGTCCAGGATGATACAACACACCCTCATCTTCAATGAGTTGTGGAAAGGATTGTGTGTCGGAGAAGGAGACAGTGACCCAGAAAATCCCACCTCAGACAAAGAGCTCGCCATTTGGGAAAACAAGAACAGCAAAGCTTATGCATTAATCGTAGCATCTGTAAATAAAGAGGTGAGTCGCCACATTTTATCATATTCAACTGCCTTTGAAGCTTTACAAAAGCTGAAATAACTCTATGACTCACATTTTGCACTTGAAGTCGTCCAACTCATGATTAAACTCTTCACTCTTGAACTACAAAATAATGATCCTCTTCCTCTTGCATCTGAAATAAAGTCTATAATGCATGATATCAAATCCACTAAGGTTGAGTTGGATATCTCTCTGATTGCTTTTCTCAAGGCACTTTATCCTACATACTCAAATTATCTTGAGTCTTTGCAAGCAAATGGAAATCTCAAAGATATAACCTTTGACTCTCTTGTGAAAAAGTTTGTTGAAAGAGAAAAAGCCTTTGGAAAGAAGACAGCCCCTGAATCGTCTGAAGAGACTGTGTGCCTTTCTCATAAAGAAAAGCATCCTGCTCAAGATTCTACAAGAGGAAGAGGTGGACGAAGAGGTAGAGGAAGATATTTCAGAGGCAGGGGGGGCAGACATCCTCAAGGAGAAAAGGCAGATTTACAGTGTATTCACTACAAAAGAAATGGATCACATGATGTCTCTACATGCAAGCTACCATGGGACAAAATTGAGTAGAGAAGAAACCAACAGAAAGGTAAAACTAATGATACAGACAAAGGTAAAGCACCTAAATCCGCTCACTATGTTGAGGCACAATGTAACATTGGAGTAAATGAACATTTGTTTCATACTTCACTTGCTTCCTGGAAAAGTGATTGGTTGCTTGATTTAGGAGCAACCTGTCATATGACTCATAGAAAAGAGTTTTTTGAAGATTTCACTGACAATGTTGATGGAGTAGTATACTTTGCAGATCGGTCAAAAATCAAGCCATCAGGGCTTGGCACAATCAGGATTAAACTGCCTGGTCTCTCAGACTTTCTTCTGGATCATGTTCTATATCTCCCACAGCTCAAGAGAAACTTGTTTTCCATGGTGCACATCTGCCAACAAGGTCACTCCATTCATATGTTTGATGGCAAGCTTGAGGTAAGAAAAGCATATAATCACTCACTTGTCATGAGGGGAATAGAAGAAGAAAGACTTTTCAAACTGCAAGGAACATCTGCTCATGCGCAACATTTCTCATATATTTCTCATCATGAAGAAGGTACACTTCCATCAAGTTTATTATGGCATGCTAGATTTCGACATTTAAACTATGACAGTCTCCTCTTATTCAAGAAAAATGGTGTTGCTGGTTTGCCTACAATTCCTAGGAAACATAAGCAATGTGATGATTGCATTCTAGGAAAGCATAGCAAACAGTCTTTTCATGACTCACATTCAAGAGCACATAGGAAGCTTGAACTTATTCATTCAGATTTCTTTGGTCCAATGCCTGTTTCTTCTGCAAATGGAAATAAATATATCATGACATTTATTGATGATTACACTAGAATGTGTTGGGTTTATTTATTGAAGAACAAATCTGATGCTTTTCAAACATTCAAGAAT
>APFE031276529.1:124339-145552 GCA_000404065.3 Pinus taeda | reverse complement strand
CAACTGGAGGGTGAGCACAAATTATATGAGCTACAAAAGATTCGTGAAGACTGGGAATTGGCTCACAAGAGACCCGGTGACTTGAGACCCATAGATCGAGAATCTATGCTTATTTGGGATAATGCTCATTTAAAAAAGCTCTTAGCTAAGGCCAATCAAAATAACAAGCTGCTGAGAAACATGAAGACTCACTATTGGGCAAGGATGCAGGTATGCAAGGTTAGAATGAAAATGTTCCAAAGAAGGTGGTCCGAGGCTCTTAGGCAGAAGAAAAGGACCAATCCACTCTGTATCTTGGCGGAGGCATCCCTCAAAGATCATGGCACTCACTAGCATCAGCTACAACACAAATCCCAAAAATTTCTGAGAATTTTGGGTAATTTTGGAATTTTTTGGAAATTTACAGGTTTTGGCTTCGCAAAGGGTCTCGCCCCCGGCGAGACATTTTTTCATCGTAGCTCCGTTTGGCAAAAACTCAGAATTTTTGGATTTGGCATGAAAAGTTACACTTGCTCATCCATTAGTAAGAAATTTCATCAAGTTCTGGGCCTCCAAAAGGTCAAAATGCATGCAAAATTTGACTTTCTGCCCCTTTTTTGAGTTGCAGAAACCAGTTTTTGGAGAATTAAGTTTTCATAGGGAAAATGACCTCCAAATTCAAAAATTCTAGTTGGGTTGGCAAGTAGACTCGCAGACCTTTCCAACGCGCTATCCTGCACGCAATTCTGATAACAGGAAGGCCTCCAAACAGAGCTGCAAAAGTGTGAGACCCTTTGAGAAAAGGTGTGTGACCTTTTGAGGAAATTTTGCCAGATTTGACCAGTTCAGCCCAGAAAATGCAGTTTGGTTTCAGTTTGATTTTTTGGGGTAAAAAATGATTATATTTGATGTAATTATGGCAAATCTAAGACACTTTTACTCTTGTGTAACACTTTTAGAAGATTCATTCATGTAAAAGGGTAAAAATTAAATGCATGAACTGATTTCCAAGTTTATAGAGGCAAGTTGTTTTGACTGCCTATTTTGTAGTGCTTAGTTTAGAATTTGTTCAAACTGCCCCTAGGATAGAGCTCGACTCCTAGAGGTGGGAAAAGAGGTTAGATCATCTATATTATGTACTTTCATACTCATTTTCATGGTTGGACTCTTGAGGGAGAAGCTATCATTATATTATTTCACTGTATCTCTGCAATTTTTTGGCTAAGGAAGACCAGGGTTTTGCAGTCCTCTTTGGGATTCTTGTGGACTCATGTGTTGATGGTGTGTTTCTCAATGTTCTTGTAAGCTTTGTTATGTGATTCATTTCCTTTCTTTACTTCTGCACATTAAACAAATGAAGTGTTAAAGTAAGAATTCATGCTTGCCATGCTCTACTTTTAAGTTTGTTTAATTTCAATGTTTTCTACTGTTTAAGGAGAATTCAAAGTTATTGTTTGCTCTCCTTAGCTCCTCACCTGTCATTCCTGACCATCCACTTCAGTTAAAGGCATCAATATTGTCTCCTACCTCGCCCCAAAGAACCCCCTGCAGAAACTGTGTCCAATCCCCGCACCCAAAATTGCCATCCCCTCAATTTGCCACCAAAAACCCAAAAACTCCAAAATCAATCTTTCTAATCAGTTTACTAGCCTAATATCAGTGTTACCTTATTGGTCATCTCATCTATTGGAGATTTTACGAGATAGACCGGAGAGAGCCTTCTCCTGCCCCGTAGGGCTAGCTACGAGGCTAAATGGTTTGATGTTGCCTTGAGATTTGCCTTTCTCAGCCTGAGGTGAAATTTCAAGCGCTAACAGAAGGAACCATACAAGATGAGCACTCTAGAGTTGGTGAAATTGAAGTTGCAACTTAAGGAAATGCTTGACAAGGGATACACTAGGCCAAGTGTATCGTCTTGGGGTGCACCAATGTTGTTTATGAAGAAGAAGTATGGTACTTGTTATATGGAAAATTCTCTTCTACGAACATAAGTGAATCCCCTAGATCTTGTGGTTTGATCTAGAAACAATAGAAACAAAACACTTGTGTTTTCCTTAGAGAAATTATAAAATTGAGGAGAAAGCTTACATGGATTCCAACGCAAGTCATCCTCTTCTCTTGGTTTGTGAACTTTAGCTCCAACTCCAATTACTATAAATGGGACCTACAAAACAATTACAACAAGAAAGAGAACTACAAAACATACATAACACATAATAATATCTCTAATCAATGAGTCAAGAGGGAATTGAAATACATAAGCATCAAATAGACACAAGTATAGGAAAACAAAGCTTTTTTGTATTAATGAAATGTAGGAGAAGATTACAACCCTTTTGCAGTTCTTGACAATGTAGGTGTCTCCCACAAAAAAAATGTCCTTCCTTAGCCACAAAGCAAACTTTAAATTTGAAATCAAGGATGGTAATGGATCCTTAGGTAAAAAGCACCAGCATTAGGGCATATCTAAGAGTCTCCAAAAGCCAACCCAGACTCTATGGGAGGTAGTGAATTTATAGGGTAAATAGGTTAGTTTGGTTTTTACCAATCTAGGACATATATCCACATATGAGGGAAGATAATCTCTAGGGATAAGACATAAGACCTCTAGGATAGGAGTTTGAGATCCCAACCAATAGTAAATGGTTAAAATCACCTTAAAAGATTTTGGAAAGAGAAGATTCATAATTATTTTTTATTTTTTCCTGAAATTGTAGAACCATCGCACCTGCAGCAAAGGCAACATATGATGGTCATTGCAAGTGCCCAGTTATGCAACATGCAACAATTGCAGGTGACATAGAAGACAGGGTGCGATGTGCCCAAAAAATGAGTTTTTAAGCTAATAAACCCATAATTCTTGAACTTTTTGGAGAAGTAATGCTTGAGGCTTTGAAAAGGGATAATTGCAATGTGTAAAGGATATTAATTGGTATAATTTCCATGGAATTTGAGTGAACACGACAAAATGACATGTAACCATACTCTCAGTTTGTGCATTAACTGCAGGCAGTTGAACAAGGTGATGATCAACAACAAGTCCTTTGCTGCATATCAATGACTTGTTTCATCAGTTGAAGGTTGCAATGATGTTTTCAAAGATTGACTTGAGATTAGGATATCATCAGGTATACATCAGAGAAGAGGACATCAACAAAACCACATTTGTACCAAGCATGGGCATTATGAGTTTGTTGTGGTTCCTTTTGGTTTGACTAATGCTCCAACTACTTTCACATGTTTGATGAATAATGTGTTGCGTCCTTTTCTGGAAAAGTTTGTGATAGTGTTTATTGATGATATATTGATATATTCTAAGAATGAGGAAGGGCATGAAGAACACCTAGCAACACTATTAAGATTGGTGAGAGAATATTATTTGCATGCCAAGCTTAGTAAGTTCAGTTTCTTTTAGACTGAAGTTCATTACTTGGGGCATGTTGTTTCCAAGGAAAGCATAGTAGTGGGCCCATAAAAGATCAGAGTTATTATGGACTGGGAAACTCCTAGGAACGTGGATGAGGTCAGATCATTCATGGGACTAGTAGGTTATTACAGGAGGTTCATCAGGAACTTCTCATAGATTTCCTATCCTATCACATCATTACATCAAAAAGGAAAGAAGTTTGAATGGAAAAAGGAATGTGTAGCTAGCTTTGAGCAGTCGAAGCATTTGCTTCCAAATGCTCCAGTCTTGAAGATTACTAATCCAGATAAAGAGTTTGTGGTGTTCATATATGTTTGCAAGAGAGGACTTGGTGGATTCCTGATGCAGGAAGGACAGGTGTCATGCTATGAGTCAAGGAAGTTGAATGAGCATGAGCATAATTGTGTGACTCATGATCACAACTATCATTCATGAATTGAAGATGTGGATGCACTATCTTCTTGGCGAGAGGTTTGTTTTAATGAGTGATCATAGTGGGTTGAGATATTTGCTTGACCAACCCAATCTAAATTCCAAGCAAACTAGATGGTTGGCTACTCTTAGTGAGTTTGACTTTGAGATAAGGTACATCATGGGTAAAGAGAACACAATAGCAGATGCTCTTAGTAGGAAAGTATAGGTGAATCACATATTAACTATGAGTTCATATGGGACAAATTTACAAGTGCATATCTTGCATGCAGGGTAGCAGGATGACAAGTACTAGTAGCTTAAGCACATGTTACAACAGTAGTGTACAAGTGATCATGATGTGGATTATTATCTCATGATAGATGGTTTGTTCAGATTTAGGGACAAGATTTGTGTGCTAGACAACAGTGAGCTCAAGAAGTTTATCTTGAGGGAATTTAATGTCAAGCCATATTCAGGTCATCCGGGATATCAAAAGACCCTAACAGCTGTGAACAAGTTCTACTATTGGCCGAATCTGAAGAAAGAGGTGGATAAGTTTGTTGCAAGATGTTTGGACTGTCAATAGGTAAAAGTTGAGTGTAAGCATCCAAGTGGTCTATTACAGCCAATTTCGATTCAAGAGTGGAAATGCTAAGTCATTTCCATGGATTTCATTACAGGTTTTTCGAGGACATCAAAGCAACATGACTCCATTATGCTTGTATTTTACAGGTTGACTAAGGTAGCTCACTTCATTGCTGTTAAGTATACGATTTCAACTAGTGAGGTAGCTTAGATTTTGATCAGAGAGATAACGAGGTTGTGTGGTGTTGCTAAGAAGACTGTATCTGATAAAGGTACCAAGTTCACTTCCAAGTTTTGGAAGGAATTATTTTCAGGTTTTGGGACACATTTATCCTTTAGTACAACTTATCATCCGCAGAAAGATGGAGAGACAAAAAGGGTTATCAACATAGGAGGTGGGAGGAGTATCTTCAATTGGTTGAGTTTGCTTATAACAACGGGTATCATAAGTCCTTGAAGATGAGTCCATTTCAGGCACTCTGTGGGAGAAGTTGTAATATTCCCATCAGTTGGAGTGATCCAGTGAATAGGGTGATGATTTGACTGGATATGTTGGCTGAGATGGAATATGAAATGAAGGTTATCAAGAAGACTCTAAAGGCAACACAAGACATGAAGAAGAGTTATGCAGATCAACACAGGGCATTTAAGGAGTTTTAGGTTGGGCATCATGTGTACTTGCACATTAAGCCCAAGAGGAGTTTGTTGAGGATTGGATCATGTGCCAAGCTAGCACCTCGATATTGTGGGCCTTTTGAGATCCTTGAGAGAATTGGACTACTGACATACTGACTTGCACTGTCACCAACAATGAAAGTCCATGATGTTTTCCATGTTTCATTGCTTAATGGATATGTAAAGGATGTTGATAATGTGATTGAATGGTTTGTCTTTCAAGTGGAAATATAGGGAAAATTCAAGCCAAAACCATAATGCATATTGCAATGGAAACAACTCATGCTCTAGAATAGAGCAATCAAGTAGGTTAAAGTGTAGTGGAAGCACTTTGGGCCTGATGAAGCTACATGGGAGATGGCTGATCTAATGGGGGTTTTATATCCTTCATTATTTTCTGGTTTAAGGAAATGATTTTTTGGTACATGTATATGTATATATGGATATTGCTGTAGATACCGCAATGAGTTCTGTTATAAATCTTCAATAAATGGTATGATTGTCATGTTCGTCATGATTTGTAGTTGTTTTTCATTGTGAATATTGCATCGAGATATGTTATAAAGCTCCATGGGTTATATGTTTTGTCTCTCAACGGTTTGTTGTTCATAGGTGTCAAAGAATACTGAGGACGATTTTCTCCCAAAGGAGAGGGGTTTGTAACAACCCCTGGTTGATTTTCCATGTAAATAAAATAAGAACAAGGTCATGGGACACATATTCCATGTTGAATTTGGGGCAAAATATGGTTATGGGTATCACTTGTGATTAATTTATGGATATAGAAATTGGCTAAGGCATTGGAAAAGAGGTATTAATTGGAATTTATTTATGAAAATAAAGGAACATAGGAGAAATGGGAGATGAAGAGTCACAAATTTACATGAGAAGGAAATTGAAGAGAAAATAGAGGAAAATGAAGAAAATAGAGACATCAATGATAAAAGGGTTTGTGAGGATCAATTCATAGCTTTTGTTGGTTTAGCTTTTGTCAGTTCAGTTTTGGAGCTCTCATTTCATTCTCTCATTCTCGCATTCTCTCTCATACTCTTGCACACACAGATCATTCTTGGAGCATGCTTGTAGCACTCTAGTTTTCACTTGGATTGGAGAAAGAAGGGAAAATGAAATCAAGGAAGCATAAGGAGTCAACATGATCAACAACTACAACTAGATTGTTTTGCATGTAATAGGTTGCATGTATGATCTCTTTGTTGACTTTTGGACGCATGGTATATGCATGTGATTATGTTGTTATGTGTTGTCATTGGCATGGAAGATTCACTGGATTGACAATGGTTTGAGACTTGCCTTGCCATTTCCTGGATAGCCATGGCGTTGTGGGTTTTTCCACTTGTTGTTTTTCTCATTGGTACTCATGTTCCATATGGTTGTGGGTTTTATAGGACAACTTTGAAGGACTTCAGGGGTTGACATCACTGAAGGGGCCTGAGCCAAGTCTTCAACAATATTATAATTTTAAGACACCCTAGCATAAAGACTAAAAGATGACCTATGAATGACACCTTTAGGAAGGGGTCGAATCATTGTTTCATAACCTATTCACTCGATCTATAGAGGATTAGGCAAAGGTGGGATTGACGTGGAAGGTTGATATGTTGCGCTTCCATTTGGAGGATTTGGAAAACCATAACCTTTGGCTCTTGTAGTCACCATAACTGTCTCTTCACACATCATAATGATGTCAACAAAGTTTTGGGAAGAAGAATATTGATTTTGTGCAAACATTTTGGTCTCTTGAGAGGGGAAAGGATTTGTTAAGACAACAAGTGCAGAAGAACCTTTAAGAAATTGACTAATTTCATCACAGTGTAGACATTTTTTAGTGTAATGATCCTTGTTGCAAAGGAGACAAGGATATCATGGTTTACATTTGTCATCAAGAGATTTGTTTTTGGTTGTTTTTCCTATTGAGGGGATTTTTTTTGCTTTCACTTTGCCCTTCTTTTAACCTCTAGGTTGTTGAGGTTTAACAATTGACGATGATTGAACTGCATTAACCTCAGATGTATTAACAAGAATAGTTGTAAAAAGAGGTGAATTTTAAACATCAACAGTAGTAGTAGACTTAGGATTACAATGACTAGAAGGTTTACTCATAAACTATTGAATAACAAAACCAATCACACCGTGAATAACATGAGATTTTGTAGAAGCTAATGGAATAACTTTTGATGGTCAAGGATAATTTAAAGTTTTATTGTACAATGTGCCATATTGTGAATAAGCAAGATCTAGATATTAGGAATGGGCAATAACCTGCTTCTCGTAACAAATCCACCTTTGGAAACATCTTTCGTAATAGTAGGAAGTAATGATTTTACAAACAATTATGCTAATAAATGATCCAGAGTACAAGCTTTTACTAAACAATGATGGCATCTCCATTCATGTATATGATTAGAGATATGCGTGGAGTCTGACTGTCCTAATGAAGTTAAAATTTCTGTACCAGTTATATAGTGGATATTGATCTTACCCTAGTTGTACCCTAGGTATGAAAGTTTGTGAAGAAAATATTGTTTGGGCAATTTGACTAATATTTTTTGGTGATGAACTAGATGGAATTTCTGAAGACTAAGTGGGAAATTGGGGAAGGGAAGGACTAGTAGCAACTCCTAAAAAGACCTCACTGAGTGACTAATGCCCAAAAGGTATAGAAGGTCCACCATAAAGATAGGACTCATGAGGTCTAGTAAACATAGAATTCATACTTGAATCAAAAGGCCCACTTACAAAAGCATATGAAGTTTGACTTTCTGATGTTGACTCAGTCATGGTTGGACTTGATGTAAAAGATGAAGGAGTGTGTGATAAGGATACTCTTTTAGCAAGAGTAAACCAAGTAGGTCTTGGAGAGCTAATCAAAGCTCGATACCAAGGGATTTGTTACAAAGGAGATGCTAGTTGAATAAGATGAGGTTTTTTAAATCAAGTAATGGGAGGGTTAACAAGACCAAGTTCTTGAGTAATCTCTTCTATACTTAACAGACGAGGTGGAAGATTGACTACTTTGGTACTCAAGTTCATAGTTTCTAGAAATGTGACTAATAAAGGGGTAGATACTAACCTTTTAAAGGAGAGATATAAGTTAATGGAGTTCTTGGATCGGTAACTTCTAGTTCTTCAGGTAAATTTAATTTTGGTTCAAAACTTTTAGCTTCAATTACTTCAGCTTGTAAAATCTGATATTCAATTACTTTAGGTTCAAGAGTTTCAATAGTTTCATTTTTACCTCTTTAATATGTACCATTCCATATTTTGTAATCTTAGGTTCTGTAACAACATGTGAAGATATTTAAGGAGAAAACACACAACAACATGATGAATTCAATTTATCAAACAAATCAAATCGAACAACTTTCTTCTTCTGAAAATTAGTATTTTGTAAAAGCAAAGCAAAATTTCACCAAATTATATTAATAAAAATACTATGAAAAATGCCACTGAACTTACAGAAAGAACAAGCAAGTATAAGTATTGAAGGTAGAAAAAACAAATTTTCTTCTAAGGGATTAATGAAACTAATCAAAGTAATGTAAAAATAATAATCTTCACAACAATTTCACTAAAAGAAAACCAAATCCAATTTTTTTGACATATAAGACATTGTAGTAGATAAAAATATCACCCTAATGAACATATCCAAACTCCTAGAGAATAGACCATTAGAAAATTCAAAAATTCAATAAACTGTTGTAGGAATATAGTAGGCACTAATATAATAATCATGACTGTTACACAAAAAAGTGCGACATCAATGCTTTGCCTCTCAAAGAGAGGTGCGAAGAGTGAGGAAAACAAGAAATAATAATAATATTTAAAAAAACTTAAAGGATTTGGGGCTTTTAAAATAAAGTAATGTTCGCCAAAGACTTAGGAACAACTGGTCTTAAGGAAACAAGGGAAACTGAAGAGCATCTCACTCCCTAGTAGAGTCTCCAATTTGTTTGGTGAATAAATCTTATCCTTATGATAGGACAAATCTCCCTAGACTCGAAAACCAAGGCTAGAAACAAACAAACAAACATATGAAAACATTCCCTAATTTATCATTAAATCATAGATGGAAGTGGGATGCATAGCTCATACCTTTTTCCGAAATGCTTGATGATGATCCTTGTTGTTTTCCTTCATATATTTAAACCTCTTTCTTGATGCTCCAAGACGAGATTGACAATGATAGAAACACACAAAATATCAAAGCATATAATACATCAATTATTCAACCATAAACCATGTAAGTGATCAAGGAATATGACAACAAACATCGTGACAAATGAGAGTGGGAAAGGAATATATATTTGTATTAAAAATGAATAAATTACAACCAGGCCTTGATGTTGGAAGCCTCATTCGAATGATCTTCAATCCAAACCCTTGCAATCAAAAAGTATCCAATTGATACTTAGATAACATGTTAGTATAGTTCAGAAGACAGAAATGGCAACCCAATTCTCTTTGAGTGCATTGTACTTATAGGGAAAGAGTGGAAGTAGAGAGATCCATAAAGGGAGGAGGTATATCCACAATGGATGGGATGGATCCACTATGGAAGGAAGCAAGTTTAGGATAGAAGGAGCTCAAGTCCAATCTCCACTGCTTTGGAGTAGATACCAATCTCGAGGCTTCTAGAATAGCAGCTTCGTTGACCTTATTGTATTTTTACCTTTGTAAGAAGATCGTCACTCCTTTAACACACAAAAATATGATGACATCACTTTATGTTTACTTTGCAACATGCAACATCACAAGTTGTGATCTGAAGACTCGTGATGATCTCTAAAATCAGGGATTTTTAGGTATTTAATCCAAGATTATTATACTTCATGGAGAGGCATTTCTTCCATCTTTCTTGGGAATACATGAAAAGAGTTCATCGGATAGTGAAAGATCTAGATTTGGCATCATTTGCATGGATGTGACAAATGTACAAAATCCTACAGATTCACAAGCTCATGCAATTTACTAAAGCACAGGACAAAAATTTACTTCTACTTTCAACTAGTGGAAGCTAATAAATCGATGAAAACAATATGAACAAGAAAGAAGATAAACCAATGGCACATAACACAATAAGTATCCGGGGAAAGCCTCAGCTGAAAACCCCCACTATCTGTAT
This sequence comes from Pinus taeda, assembly GCA_000404065.3. Classification (NCBI taxonomy): domain Eukaryota; kingdom Viridiplantae; phylum Streptophyta; class Pinopsida; order Pinales; family Pinaceae; genus Pinus; species Pinus taeda. The sequence goes on along the minus strand of APFE031276529.1, from coordinate 135,329 downwards.
TGCATTAAATCATAAATATGAGTGAAGATACAAAGCTTGTTGTCACTAGAACAATTTCGTACAAGTATGCTCAACTCTCTCAGCTCACAAGCTAGCCCAAACCAAATCGTTAGCCTATTCAATAACTCTCCAAGCCCTTAATCTCTTGCGTAATTCCTAGGATGAATTTCCTGTATTTAAAGGGAATTCATGCTTCCAAAAATGCGCAATCCAAACATAGGATCAATCTCTGATGCATGCATGCTATTTACACTCCAGTAAATAATACCACTGATAGTCCATTGTCCCTACAATCGAGTCTCAACTGGGTTTAACTAACATGCATGAGTTTCTCATGAGGGAATCTTCAGTTAGCTGGAGTAGCACTAGTGGATGCATTAGTGCACCAACTGACTGTTAGTCCTCTATTAGTTCCAAAAACAATTTAGAACTAATTTAACTGAACTTAACTTAGTAAATTGAGTGATCTAATTACAACTCAAAATTAAACTAACAATTAAACTCATACTAGACCCTTAAAACTTTGGGAGAACATATACATGACTACAGAAAGACTTCCAACTTGAAATTCCTAAGCTAATTAGGTTAATTAAACTTAACTAATCATTTACAAGTTTCTATGAGAATAGAACTCAATTTAAATTCTTAGTTTAATTCAAGGACAAATTAAACTAGAATTTCTTGTTTCCATTTCTCAACACTCCCTCTCAACAAGAAAGGGATTATTAGCTACCGCGATCCCGTCTCTATGAAAATTGAATTTACATCTTGAGAATGCCTTTGTCAAAATGTCAGCATCTTTCTCCTCTGTGGGAATGTACTCTAACAACATAATCCACCTCAATACATAATCTCTGAGATGATGATATCGGATATCAATATGCTTGTACTAATCGTGAAAATATGGATTTTCAGAGAGTTTGATACAACTTTGATTATCGCAGTTCGATCCATCTGTTGACCAAACAAACCAAACAGGATCTTCCTCATCCAGATGGCCTCACATGCTACCTGACTCGCAGCCATGTACTCTGCCTCTGCTGAATTGAGTGCACCCGGTCTTTGTTTCCTGCTGTACCAAGAAACTACCAATGACCTAATACTGAAGATCTCTCCTGATGTTCTCTTCTAGTCGGATGGACTCCTTGCCTAATCTGCATTGGTGAAGCCTTGAAACTTCACTCCCTCTGTCTGTATGTACCATAATCCATACTAAGAAGTTCCCTTGAGGTATCTCAACACATGATTTTCTTCCTTCCAATACATCTTTGTAGGCCTAACCATTGATTGACTAAGCTGGTTAACTACACAACACATATCCGGTCGTGTGTTCACCAAGTACATGAGTGAACCCACAAGCTTCCTGTAAATAGTAGCTTCCACTACTTCCCCTGAAGTAGCATTCTCCTTCCTCCAGTTACATGCTAGAGGAGTCTCCATGGGTTTGCTTCTCTCCATGCAGAATCTCCTGAGTATCTTGTTGGCATACTTTCCCTGAGACACAAACAACACCCCATCTCCCTGCCGTACCTCCATGCCAAGAAAATAATGCATGAGACCATGTCCTTCATCTCAAACTCTCTTGTAAGGTCCTCCTTTCAAGACTTGATCAGTTGATCATCACCTGTCAGTATGAGATCATCAACATAAAGTACAATGATCAACAATTTACCTTCCACCACTATGTGGTATAGGTTCGCATCCGCTTCACTCTTCGTGAAGCCCAACTCGGTGAAGTAGCTATCTATCCTGGTGTACCAAGCACAGGGTGCTTGCTTCAACCCATACAATGTTCCCTTGAGCTGACACATATGAGACTCATAGTCAAAGGTTTCAAAACCTTTAGGCTGCTCTATTTATACCTTTTCCTCAATCATGCCATTAAGGAAGGTTATCTTTACATCCATATGATGTATCTTCCAACCCATCTGTGCTGATAGTGCCAATATAGATCTGATTGACGAGTACCTTGCAATAAGAGAAAAGGTCTCATCATAGTCAATCCCCTCTACTTGTGAATAGCCACGAGCCATAAATCTAGCCTTATGCTTCTCCACACTACCATTTGCAGCTTGCTTTACCTTGTAAATCCAATGGGATCTCACCACTGACTTGTCCTTCGGTCTCGAGACCACACCCCAAACATTGTTACAAACTATGGAATCATACTCCTCCACCATGGCATCAATCCAAACCGCACTGCTTCCTTAAAGGAAGATGGCTCTGTCACAACATATTCACCTATAAGAGCCATGTATCCAGTGTACCTCTCAGGTGACCTCCTCTGCTTGCGCTGAGAAGTGGGTGCTCCCACATTCTCCTGTGCATCATCCAACAATTTGTCAGCTTCTCTGGTGCACTTGATTTCCTCTCTAGAAGACTCTGTCTGAGTGGATGTCCCCTCTCTCGAATCCTCTGCATGTAGCTACTCCGCATCAATATGAGGATCCTCAACCTTAGGAGATAAAAGATCTGCATCCACATGTAGCTCAAGCTCCCTCTCAAGGGAAACTCGCATGGCCTTCTCCTCATCGAATTTGACATCCATGCGAACCACTGTCATATTGCTGGTCTACAAGTACACCTGATAGTTGTGAGATGTATCAGTGTACCCCACAAATATCCCCAACTCTACTGTCGGCTCAAGCTTCTTTAGTGCATCTTTGGTCACATGGAAATATACCGATGACCCAAAAATCTTGAAGTGAGCAACATCTGGCGTCTTACCGAAATAAGCTTCATATGGTGTCATCATATCAATTATATGATGTGGGCTACGATTTTGAACATAAACCACAGTGTTTCATGCCTTAGCCCACAACTGTAGTGGTAGGCCCTATTCATGCAACATCACCCTCGCTGCCCCTACTATGCTGAGGGTTATGGGGTGCCATTAAGTCCCGTTTAATCCCTTCCACTACACATCAGTTCTTAAACTCATTTGAGACATACTCACCATCATTATCACTCCATAGAGCTTTAACCTTCTTGCCCGAATCTTTCTCCACTAATGCTTTAAACTCACCAAAATTTGTGAAAGTTTGATCCTTTTTCTGCATGAAAAATATCCAACATTTATGAGAATAGTCATAAAAAAGTATAACATAATACTTGTGTTTGGCCGTGGATGTTGTCGAGAATGGTCCACACACATCTAAATGGACTTGCTCTAGAATAGCCTCTGCTCGACTGTCTCTGTCATGAAAGGAAGAATTGGTGTATTTTCCTAAAGTACGCCCCTTGCATGTATCAACTTGCTCAAGTGTACCTTTGGGAAGATCAGTAGATATATACTACAATATCTTCAAAGTCCCACGATGCAAGTGGCCCAATCACCTGTGCCACAACTCACCAACGTCTCGACTTTGTGCCCTTTCTACTTTTGCGCTCAAAGAAGCACACTCCTCTACCTCCAGCTTATAGAGATTCTTCACCCGAATCCATATCTTCTTTACTTGAATTGTTTCTATGTGTCGAAGGAACGCATTTCCTTTCGATAAGATCACATCATGGCCTCTATCCTCAAGCACGACAACAGATACCAAGTTCTTCTTCAACCCAGGCACATACATAACATTCTTCAAGGTGAGTGGGGCCCCATTCTTCCTTTGAAAAGTAATCGTGTCCAATCCAGCAACACTATACTTCCCATTGTCACCCATCTCGATATGCATCTGGAGATCTTTCTCCTCCAGGTCACTAAATAACTCTTTGTCACCAGTCATATGGAATGAAGCTCCACTGTCTAAGTACCATACACTTCCCATAATTTATAACACCATGTATGCAATGAGGGAAAAGTCCAATTCGAATTGTCACTCCTCCTAAGGACTTCTTGAGTGGACAATTTGTAGCAAAATGACCTAGCTCATGACAATGAAAGCACTTAAATTTTGTCATGTCTTTCTTCTTACATCCATGATAGGAATCTGATTTGGAATGGGAAGCTTTACCTTTCCCCTTCTTCACCTTAATCGCTAAGGCACAATTCTCTTTGTTATGAGTCTTTGATGAAGAGCCATCCCCAGTGTTCCTCATGATCTCCTCTTGCATCAAATTTGATCATAGTCGTTCCCAATCCAGCAGCTTCTCCCGACCATTGATAGAGTCTTGATAACTATGCCAACTATTTGGGAGTCCTAGAAGAGCAAGAATCACCATATCATCATCGACAATTATGATTCCAACACTTCCAAGTTCATCACGACACTAAGTGAACTTGGTCAAGTATTTTGGAATCGTCTCGCCTTTCTCCATTTTGATTTTTTGAGGTTTGTCCTTCATTGCCAATTTCCTTTGGTCACTATTATTCTGATACAAGTTTGTCAATGTTTTCCATATAGCATACATAGTTTCCTTGCCATGGAGACTCGAGACAATGTGGTCGCGAACTCCCTCAAGGATTATCCATGTCACCTTTGCCACACATTTCTTCCATTTGACAAAATTTTGTGCATCTTATGTTGTTGGCTTAAGAATTTCTTGATAAACGAATTCCTTCAAGCCATTATCCTATAGCACAACCTCCATTCTGTCCCTCCAGGCAATAAAATTCGAGCTGGCTTCCAAGGCATACTTGAGCCAGAAACCGTAGAACGCCATCTGCCGATCATGAATTATGTATTGCAAATTCGAATTTCACTTGTAACCCAAAACTCAAAACTTCAAAATCTCCTCTAGTATATTGTTCTCAGCTCCTATACCATGTAGAAAATCCTGTAGATTCACAAGCGCAATTTACTAAAGTACAAGACAGGAACCTACTTCTACTTTCAACTAGCGAAAGCCAATAGATCTATGAAAACAATATGAACAAGAAGAAGATAAATCAATGGCACATAACACAATAATTATCCAGGGAAAGCCTCAGCTGAAAACCCCCATTATCTGGATTGCATTAAATTAGAAATATGAGTGAAGATACAAATGTTTTTCTCACTAGAACAAATCCGCACAAGCATGCTCAACTCTTTCATCTCACAAGATATCTCAAGCCAAATCCTTAGCCTATTCAGTAGCTCTCCAAGCCCTAATCTCTTGCGTAATTCCTAGGATGAATAGCCTGTATTTAAAGGGAATTCATGCTTCCAAAAATCTGCAATCCAAACATATGATCAATCTCTGATGCATGCATGTTATTTACACTCTAGTAAATAATACCACTAATAGTACATTGTCCCTACAATCTAGTCTCAACTGGGTCTTTCTCTGAACTGACATGCATGAGTTTCTCATGAAGGAACCTTTAGTTAACTGGAGTAGCACTAGTGGATGCATTAATGCACCAACTCACTGTTAGTCCTCTATTAGTTCCAAAAACAATTTAGAACTAATTTAACTGAACTTAACTTAGTAAACTGAGTGATCTAATTACAACTCACAACTAAACTCATGCTGAACCCCTAAAACTTAGGCAGAACATATACATGACTACAAAATGACTTCCAAGTCGAAATTCCTAAGCTAATTAAGTTAATTAAACTTATAAGAAGAGTTTCGGCGAAAATCACATGAAGAAAACATTTGTCGATGCGTTTCGAACCAACTAGTGTGGTTCATCGTGATATGGATCACAGAAGCCTCAATTCAATAATTAATTAAACTTAATTAACTATTTACATGTTGCTATGAGAATATAATTCGATTTTAATTCTTAGTTTATTTCAAAGACAAATTAAATTGGAATTTCTTGTTTCCATTTCTCAACAACAAATTGATGTGTAACAATGGCATGCGGCATACAAGATGTCACACGACCATCCTAGTTATAAAAATTATCCCTAAGAAAACCTTAGCCTGAACACCTACCTATGTCGGTAGTGTGTGGCCTTTCACACTATGCAGTGTGCTCTTTTAGTTTTGTTGCACCCATGACCTTGTCACTGGACCTGCAGTGCGCTATATACAATTAGATGTGATGTGTTGCTCGGTGGTGTTATCATTTCCTCTCCGGATTGATCATCATTGGAAAACATAAGAAGAAATCTTCCCTAAAATCATCTTTGGAGCAATTTACATCAAAGTACATTATCCATAATCCAGTTGGGTTAAGATTTCCATCTTTCTTTATTAATTAAAAAAAAAAAAATTGTTGGAATTATGGCTAGTTTTTTGGCCTTGATCTCAACCCAGAACATTGTCTTATCACACTCTTGGTGATTAACAAAGGAGTTGTAGGAGGATGCAAAGGTGCCTGGCAAGGTGATGCCTTATGGAGATGATGTTACTAAGGCGTGTCTTATTAGTAGAGGCTCTAGAGGTGTTGTAGAAGCAATGAATACAAATGGAAAAGTTTTTGGTAGAGAGGAGGTGATTTTCGCTCAGTTAGAGCATCTTCTCTAAGAGACAATTATGCGTAGAGTGTAGTTACTATATCTTTGTTGGGTTTCCAATAATATGTCTACGAAGATATTTTATGGGAGTCAAGCTTATCCCCAGGAAGATGCATGTAGGTGAAGAAATTACAAAACTAGGGGCCAAACCATTGAATAGCCCAAGGAATTCATTCAATCGAGGGTGTTTAACGTCTAATCGATCTCGTCAACAATACCATTAACAAGTCTATATGTTTTTCCGAAGCTAATTAAATGATGGAGAGCCTATAAATACAAAAGGAAACTAAACAATAGATGTAGTCTACGTGGATCGATTTGGATTTCCTTCTTTCATCTTTTTCTCTGTTCTGAAACAGGTTCGAAGGAGGTTATGGTGGAAATCTACAAGTATGAGTGGAAAATCTAGACCCAAGCTAATGCGCATAAGAAGAATGATCGATCCACATAAGTCTCCAGTGATATGATTTCTACCAAAGGTTAGGGTGCAAGCACTCTAAATCTAATGATTGTGTGAGATTTACTGTTGTTGTGTTTTAGATCTATACCAACACAAGGAGGTAAGTCTATGAAATTATTTTTTATCAAAGATATGGTTGAATGTGTGATTTTTGATTTGGTTTATATGCACACAGACTAAAATAGTGTGAAAAGTAAAATCAAAAGTATGTGATGGTGCATATATGTTATTAATTAACTAGCAGTGGCACAATGTAGTATTGACCAAGGTTCAATGATAGAGTTTTTGCAAAGGCACTATTTCACATGGTTGATGTTTCACTCAGCAGAGACTGTCATATGAATTTTTGCAAAGGTTATTGGAGACCGATTTTGTTGCAAAGATAGATTTTTTTGTGTATAACGTTAGAGTGTTGGTAATTTGCTTCTCTCTCCTCATTTGGTAAAGCAAATTTGATTTACTTCTTTATTTTCACCACTGAGGACATATCTGGTAGTGTATGAGCACCATAGATCTATTTAATATAACTCTAGGAGCTGAAGTATCAGGTGTATGGTTGAAAAAGACTTGTGCTTTGTGTCTGATATATTATTTTTCAGAGACAAAGTATGTCATTTGTGTGCCTTTGACTGATTAAACGAGTTTGTTTTGAATGGTTATGAGTTGCATAAATCACATTGAAGGTGTTCACTAGCATATACTAGTTGTTGATCTAGTGATTTGCCAATGTTAAAGCTTGTTGAATCCTACACTTGAATATAGTGGTTTCTTTCTAGATCAGTGACAAATTGTAAAGAAGCAATATCTAATCTGGTGTGATTTCTGGATCTGATGCAAAGGTCGATGACAGTGTTCTTGTTTCAAGGTTAACATCTTGTTTTGCAAGGTCTATGAAAGAGATATATGCCACTATGTATTTTTGTATGGATGAAACTTATGTGGCAAAGAACCATTGATGTTATGAGTTTTATTGAGTTGTTGGTTAGGGTATTTATGTTTGTTGCTACTTGTCTTGGGTGAGAGATAGTTATGCCACTAGTTGTATTCATTGTATTTGCTAGTAGTTAATCTATGTTTAGTTGATGGCTTATTAAGCCATATTGACATTTTAGAACACATTTGTTTTAGATGAGTCCTTGTGACTTTCCTTATTGATTAATGTATCCTAGTTACTGATGTGTTTTAATCATAGAGTATGAATTGTATGAGTAGAGATCTGAGAAGTTTTGCATAGTTTGAATGTCGAGTTTCAAAGAGGTTGCATACTCAGTTGATTAGTAGTGTGGTTTTGTATTTTGTTATTTATTAGAGAAATATTGGTTGTGGTTTGTATTTGGGCAAAGTTATGTTTACGAGTCAGTGTTAATTGCAAGATGTTGAGAGTAGAGATTGTATTCAGGTTTGTGAGTTGCAGGGGTTGATGTATGTTAGAGCTTTCCTACTAGGGTTTGTGGTAGCTAATTGATTGTAGGGATCATGAGGTTATTTGCATTGTTGGTAATATGATATGTAATGTATGAGGACAAGAATTATATATGATGTTATCTATGCAAAGTTAGTGTAGGGTGTATGTTGCATGAGGGCAATTTGTATTTTTATGGGAGTGAATTAATGAGATGAGTTTGGGCACGTATTGCTAAGCATTAGCATGTTCACACATGTTTTTGTTATCAATGAATTTGATTATTTATATGCTTTTGATTCAAAGTACATGCTCCTGGTCTGATACATGTATGACAATGAGGTTAGATCCGATGCTTGAGCAGAGACATAATAATATTTCTATCATTGTATAAAGAGATGTATTTCCATATGTCTAGCGCATTGTGGTAATGTAATAAGATACCATTATGGGTTGGCCTGGCCTTGCATTATTGTTTTGGCTGAGTGAAGAGCCATAGTTTGACAGGAGGAAGTTTGATTTACATGGGCATCTATGTTACAGTAAGTTTGAGTTGTTGAGCAGTGTTGAGATTGACTTTTTCGCAGAGAACTTGATGCTACTTGGATTTGTTCCAAGTTTAATAATATACCATTAGGGTTTTCTATTGGATGCACATGTTGAACATAAGCATATATTGATACAATGATTTTGATGGTTTTACGAGATTGATTGATGAAGTATGCAACTCTATATCGAGGAAAGAATTATTTTTCTACTGATTTTTGTATCAACAAGATTGATGAGTAGAATGTTATATGTGGGTCCAATTTGAAAATTCAACGAAACATGGCCTACAAGATTTTATTTTAGTTCAGGTGGTGTTAGAGTCGGTCTAGTAGCCCTCCATCGACGATCAAAGCTCTTTGCATTTGCGTCCATTGTGCTTTTGGGTTTGAAGTTGTCAAAATTGCTAGGGTTTATTATGCTGTTTTGAGGTATCCCTTTTCTTTCCTATTGTCCACCTCCCATTACATATTCCTTATCATTTTATTTAAATTTCCCTTCCAAATTTGATAAGAGCCTTAAACCCTACCCCTCTTCCCTAAAAAATAAACACTCAAGTCCTAACCCTACCCCTCATTATGCCAATATAAACAAATATATATCATGATGCATATGCAATAATTGTTGCAATTTTTTTCCCTTAAATCCCTTTTTTATATATTTATTCCCATTTTCCCTTTAGAAGTGCCCCTCCCCTAACATTCTCCTCATGTTCCTTGTCCCCTTGAAACAACATATAAATCATCATTTTGCAGGCAGAAACAACAATACATTTTGGCCACTCTGCTCCTTAAACAATGTCAGAAACTGAAAACTATGAGCAGAGTGATGACCAAGCATCAGCTTCAGAAATTGAGATACAGAGGGGGCCTCATAAGGGAAAGGGTGGTCATCACAGGAGAGAGGAGCCCACCTCTTTGACAGATTTACAGGCTTGTCCTATGGCAGGCTCATGTTTTCAGTACATGTCTTGCTATGAGTTTTGCGAGAAGATCTCTCAGATTCAGCACCACAGAGAGTTGGCTCGCCTATTTGTTTTACACTTGCATGATGGACATGTCAACCTTGCCGGGGTGGAATTTATTTTGACACCCGAGGTGATTGCATAGGCTACAGGGATACCTAATGTCGGGGAGATATGGAATAAGCGCAAGGTGTTGGAAACTGTTCAAGTTGAGCCTTTTATTAGACCAGCATTCATGAGACTATTGACAAGTGTGTTTCCATTCAGATTTCTCAGGAGTGAGTATGCTCCCATGATGGCTCATCATGCGCTATTTTACCTGTGAGGGCAGATTTTCACAAATATATTCGTACCATATCCGCATATTGATGCACTTCACACGGGTACGGATGATGAATATCCCTGTTTTCTTCTATCAGAACATTGAGAGGATGATGTCCATAATGCAGAGGAAGAGCCCGGCACAGCAGTATAGGAGCCTTTACCATTATGGTTTGATTCATCTTGTAGTATTACATCATTTGGCTCAGCGAGGCATCTCATGGGAGGAGTTCATCTATCGTGAACTTTTCACATCATCACCCCTGCCACATCCTGAGGTTGTTCATGAGGAGGGAGGACCATCTCAGCAGCATGACATCCCCGTCACTAGACATGTCAGCTCCTCACCTTTGGTTACTTATCAGAGAGGCCAGAGGGCCTTATTTGCAGCAGCTCAGCGAGTACTTTCTCCACACCAGGTGGAAGGGGTCTAGCCTTTTTCATCAGCATCGCGAGTGTTATCTCCACACCAGCTGGAAGGGGCCTCGTTTCCGACAGCAACACAGGTATCAGAGAGGGGAAAGCAGCCCATGATTGAGGAGGGATTGTCAGGCGATCCAGATATTGACATTATTGATCTTGACGTCGGTTCTCCTAGCTCGGAGCTTAAGGATATCATCCGAGAGCAAAGGACCGAGAATGAGTCGCTACACACTAAATTGCAAATGGCCAAATGGATAATTAACTATTTAGAGCAGCGCAACAAACAGTTGGAGGATGAGCACAAGCTTTATGAGCTGCGGAAGATTCGTGAAGACCGGGAATTGGCTCGTAGGAGACCCGGTGATTTGACACCCATAGATCGAGAATCTATGCTTATTTGGGGCAATGCTCATTTGAAAAGGTTGTTGACTAAGGCCAACCAAGATAAGAAATTGTTGAGGAACATGAAGAACCATTATTGGGCGCGGATGCACGTGTGCAAAGCGAAGATGAAGGTGCTTCAAAGGCGGTTGACCGAGGCA
>APFE031276529.1:10229-123103 GCA_000404065.3 Pinus taeda | reverse complement strand
AAAATTCCTTGTTTCACACATCGGGATAAGTTTCACTCAAATGGTGTTTCAGAGCAATAAAAGATGAATTTGGGAAAACTGAGAGAGGTTTTTGTCCAAAGCATGCCAAAGAAGAAAAACCTCCTTCACTTTTTGCACAGGTGTCATGGTTTTAGAGAAATGTCAAAATTACAATCCCCAAATCCAAGGAGGTTGGCCAAGGCACTAAAACGATGGAAAAGGCCCGATCCACTCCAAATTTTGGCCGAGGCTTCACTCAAGGACCAAGGCACTAAATAGCCTAGCCACAGCACAAATCCCAAGAAATTTTGAGCATTTTTGGTAAATTTTGGTTTTTTTTAGGCAATTTACAAGTTTTCTCCATTAACGGGTCTCACCCCCCGTGAGACCCTTCATCCCGGCAACTCCATTTTGCAAAAACTTAGCATTTCTAGATTTTACATGCAAATTTACACATGCTGATCAAAGGACTAGATATTTGGTGAAGTTTTGGGCCTCCAGAAAGTCAAAAAACAAGCAAAAAATGACTTTCTGTCACTTTTTTGAGACACAGAAAGAAGTCTTGGGAGATTGAAATTTTGGAGGGGTAAAGGACCACCAAATTCAGAAATTCCAGTTGGGTTGTAAAGTAGACTCACAGACCTTTCCAAAAACCCTACTCTTGCTTCATTTGGACACTTGGAAGTGTCCCAAAAGTGGTCCCAAAGGCGCGCAACCCGTCAGGCAGAGGCGCGCGACCCATGAGGCAAATTTCTCCAAATTTCACTGTACAGCTTAGAAAAACGCAGTTTGACCCTGTTTGACTTTTTGGGGTGGATTATTATCCTATGTGATGTAATTAATGTACTTTTATGAAACTTTTAATCTTATGTACCTCTTCTAGAAAATTCATTCATAAAAAGGTGAAAATTAAATGAATGAATTGGTTTCCTATCTTATAGAGGCAAGTTGTTTTCACTGCCTAGTTTGTAGTGCTAAGTTTAGAAGTGGTTGAAACAGCTCCTAGGATAGTGAGCTCGACCCATGGAGGTAGGGAAAGAGGTTAGATGATCTATATTATGTACTTTCTTGCTCATTTTCATGTTTGGACTCTTGAGGGAGAATCTATCATTGTATTATTTCACTGTATCTCTGCAATTTTTGGCTTAGGAAGACCAGGGTTTTGCAGTCCTTTTTTGGATTCTTGTGGTTACATGTATTGATGGTGTGTTTCTCTATGTACCTGTAAGTGTGTTATGTGAATCATTTCCTTTCTTTTCCTTCTGCACATTAAGCAAACGAAGTGTTAAAGTAAGAATTCATGACTGTCATGCTCTGCTTTTAAGTTTGTTTAATTTCAATGTTTTCTACTGTTTAAGGAGAATTCAAAGTTATTGTTTGCTCTCCTTAACTCATCACCTGTCATTCCTAATCATCCACATCAATCAAAGGCATCAATAGTGTCTCCTACCTCGCCCCAAGGAACCCCCTGCAGAAACTGTGTCCAATCCCCGCACCCAAAATTGCCATCCCCTCAATTTGCCACCAAAAACCCTAAAAACCCCAAATCAACCCTTTTGATTAGTTTACTAGCCTAAAATCAGTGTTACCCTATTGGTCATCTCATCCATTGAAGATTTTACTGAAATTGACCGGAGAGAGCCTTCTCCTGCCCCGTAGGGCTAGCTACGAGGCTAAATGGTTTGATGTTGCCTTGAGGTTTGCCTTTTTCAGCCTGAGGTGAAATTTCAAGCGCTAACAGGTGGATCTAGTGTGGAATATTATGAAATGATGTCCACAAAGGGTCTGAGGGTTGGAGCCTTTAATGAGGGAATGGTAGCTTCCTTCCAGTGGTGGCTATAGAACTTGATCAGGGAGTGGTGGATTCCTTCTAGTGGTAGCTGGAGAAAAAAATGGAGGTGGTAGTCTCCAACAGGTAGGAGCTTGTGCATTGGTAAAATCATGTGCCAATGCAAGATGTAAAAGATGATTTTTTTAATATTAACAAAAAGAAGATAAACAACAATGATGGTTTTTCCCAGTTGGGTTTGCCACCTAATATCTAGTTTCTCTATGATGATGATGATGTTGACTTGTTGATGTGTTGTGCTCTTATGTTTCACTTGCATTTATGATGCTCATGGTCTACATGTATTGTCTTCTTATGTATAGATCTGCTATCATAATGTGTTACTAGTTAAATGATGATTCAATTAACATTATAAAGAAAAATGAGAAATGTGTAGAACTTGATTTGGCACAAAATACTAATTCACTCCCCCTCTTAGTATTTCTGACAGTCGGTATAAGGTCCAGGTCCTTTAGGAATCAATTTAGCAATTGGAAGGACATCTAAGGAATCATGGCAAGGAAGCACAAGAAGAAGATGACTCATAGGAAAAAGACTATTCAGAAGAACTATGATAGTGCAAGTGAGGTATCACATTTAGTGGTAGTATCATCAATTATCGATAAAGGACAATTAGTATTGGAACAAGTCATATTCGAAAATATAGATAATCAAGGTATGCTTTTACTCAAAATGAAAACTATTAGTCAAGGAAAGACATAATGAAGTCTATATTAATATCACTTGGATCCCATATTTTGCAATTAGTATGTAATGGTTATACCGAAACTCATCCATCAAGTAAAAAATTGTAAATGAATCATCACGCAATAAATGCAATCTATTGTAGCATACTCAATTCAAAACTTGAGAAAGTTATGCACTATGAATCTACAAAAGATGTATGGAATAACTTGCAAGCCATCCATGAATGAGAAAATAGCGAAAGGAACATAGTTAAGAAATAATTTCATTCATCAGGTAAGCTGATAGGTTTACCTTCTAAAAATTCAATGTATCTGAAGAGGAAATTTGTAGTCTATTAGATGATGAATGTGACCATGAAACAACTTCCATCATATTAGATGGAATTATAGATTGATAAGAAGAAAGGTTAGATAGTGAATTTAATCTTAGAATAAAACTTCTCTTTGTTGAAAAAGATGGAAAGTCTCAATGAAAAGTTAGAAGTATATGAAAGCAAGGATCATAATATGAATGTGTAAACATCCCACCTTGACCTTGTTGAAAAGTGTTCACTTGCTAATCCAATATCCCTTGTCTAGTTAGAGAGAGGGGATAATTAAAAACAAAATTTTGCCTTCAAAACTCAGAATGAAGGTCACCATTATGTTTGTCTCGACGAGACATTTTTGGTGATGTAAAATTTCACCCTAATCTGACCTCTGGATCAAAAGAGGCGATCATTTGAATTTCCAATGAATCAAAAGGTTCCACAACATCAACTCACCAGGTGACACCCATCTGGCTACCTAGCCAACGTCCTGGTGCCACTTGGAAATGACGTATTAATTGCCGACCCATTCATGGGTTAGGTTTTCACACCCTCGCACTTTTCATTAATATGAAATTATAGGCACACATATATAATACAACCCAATATTAATGGGCCATCAACTGTTGAAAACTTTCTCTTTATCCCGACACTTCTCACCTTGCACATTAACAGATGCTCTGAGGTCAGTCTTTTGGGTTGACCTATAAGGTGGGTCCTCCCTTTCACTAATGGATGACTTTTCAAGCTTGCATGTATTCCACTGTAGCTCGTGCTTACATCATCCCACTTCCTTTAAAGGCATGTCCTGGTTCATTCTCTTAGGGAATAGACCCTGGGTTTACTTGTCCAAGTGGGCCACTCCTTTGTGAAAATAACACTACCGACTAGTACACAACTTCCCTTCCTATGGGGTAGCTCCGACGACTTTGCTTCGTGTTTCACTTCATAATAGGATGAGGCTACCATACACCTAGATCCATTCCTGCCATTCCATCTCAGTGATGAGTCATCCCAGCTTTCCCTTATGTTTTACACATTTTTACCTCTGAGAAATGGACTCTGGGACATAGATATTCTCTAGTCATATGCCACACTTGCTTCTCCTTCAAGCGGGCCCGACATAAGTCCTTTTTTTATGGAAAACCTTTTACATGGTTATTGGACCCCCTTCCATTGGCCAATATGAGGAATCTAGATCACCACGACCTTCTCTGTCTTATCGAATCTACCAAGTTAGCCTAGTCCTCATCAGACAGGGTGTTCCTTCCATGCAACCTTTGTGAACTTTTAGGATGTAACCTCCAAGATTATGTCATCCTTCCACTAGTGTAATTATGTTAAAATGTGAACGAAACACCCACTCAACCACTTCCACTTTGAGGCTCTATCAGGCCATTCATATAAGGTCCAAACGAATAATATTATGAGATTGAGCCTTACACCTATTTTAGTAGGAAATCCATTCGTAAAAGGACTTCATCTGTAGCTCGAGGAAGGTGGCTCTACCTAAACAATGCTCGCGAGCGATATGATCGTTCTTGAATTCGATGGTTTTCTCAGAGGTATTTGGCCCATCCTCTATACAAATTATATAATTGGACTGAGTGTCAAGTCCATTCCATGATCTTCATCCTGATAGTTTTAAAAAGTAATTCCTCCCATTCTTCCCTATGCATCATTTATGAAAGGATAAAACCAGGGATTGGATATGGTTGTTCTATATGAGCTTGGACCTGCACTAGATTCCAACTCTTTCCCTTAGGATTTTATGAAGCATGCACAAGTGTTAACCCTCCTGAGCTTACAAAAAGAATACCATATTGAGGTCCTTGGTGAAAAAAATAAAAGGCTCGATTTAGGGACTTGTCCATCCAGGTTAGGGACTTGCCCACTCAGGCCAAAGACTTATCTGTTCAGTCCCTTAGAGTTTGGCAGTCCGTTGCATCCTCCATGTTATACAGGGGATAAATCGGTCTCAACTCTGATATCTGTAGATCTCCTTTGAGGAACAAATAGGAATAACAATCTTATAAAGGAAACTAGACACAATATTATGCCAAGGAGACTACAAAGGGATCAACATTCCACAAATACACAAGAAATTCGCCTTTCTAGTTCAATTTCCCTTATAAACCATATACATAGGCTCATGTTTGATGATAGTATACGTCTACAAGCATTTCCTTGTTATAAACGAGAATTCTAGGCATGGGCCACACGATCAGTCATTCAGTATTCAATACTACATGCCTAAAACAAACGAGTGAGCATACACTGCTCATATGACACCCAAAGTGATACCTAGTGTGTACTGCAAACACACAGATGGTTGTATGTATATATACAAGTATTTCCTGCATAAAGGACAAGGATACAAAAATTTATGAAGGGTTTTCAGGCACTTCATTGCCATGATAATCAATATATGGATACCTACTAGCAGAGTACCAATCAAGCTAAGCACCATGTCCATAATTAACCATTCAAGCAAGGATTTACCACATCCTCTAAACACCGAGACAACATATAGAGTATGGATCCTAGCCCTGAGAGATTCAACATCAATGGATACATAGGAGAGATACACCTTGTGTGAGGTAGGGGAATATAAAATCATGTTGTTCAAGCTCATGAGGCCATGCCTTACAAAACACATAATGTAAATCTATTGGACTGAATCCTTAATAAGATGAATGTGTATACCCAACACTAGGGTATGCATGATTAAAGGCTTGAATAAGATCCTCATATAAAATAACAGGTCAATAAGGATAAAAGAGGAGGAAATCCTCAATATTACCACATTGAAAGCATAAACAAGGCAAACAAAATCTTGTAGTCAATGTATTCACCATACTACAACAAGGAAGAGTTCCCATTCTATATATTACTTTGATTTATCCAATAATTGTACACACTATCCTAACGCCTTTAAACATTATCACAATGCATTAGTCAATCCTGTAAATAATACTAATACTATCATGTCTCATGTACATGTTCACCTTTTCAAACCAGAATGTAACACACAATTCACTAGCATAGAAAATACATGAGAAACACTTATGTTATAAATATTGGGCAATTGAGTTTGGGGCTATCGATCTCCACCCAACCATAGATAGCTATAGCCAATTCTTACTTGCAACTATCATCGCCGAGCTAGATTCTAAATATTGAGAGGTATTTTTCTCATGGGCTGAAACACAACCTTCAGTTTCTTTAGGGACTCCACATATATTTCCACCTCCACTCTTCAGTTGAGCTGCAAGAAAAACACACACACAAAGAATCTAGAGACTCACTGTCTCCACCCTTCAGAACTCAATTTCGTGGTTCTACCTAACTTGGAGACTCTAGAACTATAGAAAAATCAAACATACAACAAGGAAACCATCCAAAAATCCTCTAAGAATTTTTGCGTGAATAATTCTTCCACCCAACCCTTCGAGATTTGTTGATAATCACCATCTCCACCCTTCTGGCTACTAGGGACTCAAGAGGCAATTTCTTCCCCACCTGTAAGTGATTTCCTCCCTAACTTCTTGGCAACCAAAAGTTATCTCCTTGCTCCCCTATGTGCTCTCTGCATGTTTATTTTCTGCTACCTGCAAAGTTCCATCTCCTTCGCCCTTTTACTCCCTCTTTCTCCTTCTATATCCATGCCTTTCCCCATAGCTCCAATTCTCCTTTGCACTGCCACTTCTCTTCCCCAACAGGTTGAATTATCTTTTCCTTGACAACCTTAAAACACTGACCCTGCCAACACCTCCTCATAGCAAATGACAAGTGTGCCATGTCTCCTATTTGTTACCAGTTTGTTAAATGCAGTCCGAAAAGCCACTCTTCACTTGCATGCTCCGGGCATAACTTCTCAAAAATAATCTCATACTAATTTATTTTTGTGTCTCCTCTTGCTTGCATTTTTCTTCAAGGAAGAATGGATCTTGTCCTCTTGTCTAACATCCTCTTAATGGCATGCTCCAACTTATTTAGAATGCACACCTACCAGCCTACTTGGTTGTCATAGCAATTAAAAACCTAAACGATTACCCTCCTCATTCTATGGAATTTGTGTCCTATTACTCATCCCATTTAAAAGAATATTTACATTTCATAGATGAGTGCAAGCAATTGGGGCAATCACAGAATGAATCAGAAGACAATGTAGCAGTGGCTAAATCACTTAATGAATAGAAAAGACATTAATAAGGACTTGAAGCTAAGATCATCTCTTTGAAGACCGATCTAGAAAATTAAAATGAACAGAATAAGGAGTTCCTTTAGGTAGTTGAAGAATAAGAAAATGGGCTTAAAGAGGAAATTATCAAGTTAAGAACCCAGCTGGAAGAATAAAAAAAAGTTGAAGAAGCAATAAAAATCAACTAAAAGAAAAAGGGAACGATTGTGAGAAATTAGTGTTGAATGGTATTGATGAATGTTTATGTTTGTCTGATGCTAATAACAATTAATTCTCTATGAAGTTAAAAATATACTTATTGATGAGAAATACTGGTTCACCCCACTCTCATTATTTCCAACAATTGGTATCAGAGCATGTTCCTTCAGTAGCAACTTAACAGTTGGAAGACAGATCTCAGAGTGTAGAGATGGGAAAATCAAAGGAGCAAGCCACCAAGCATTCAAAGGAATCAAAGCAAGTTCCAAATATTGAAATAGTTTCAGATCATATTAAGACTGATCAAGAGAGAGAGGTTGGTCCAGTTCCTTAGTTTACTAAATCGAATGTCGCAATTTAGAAAGCTAAAATGGAAACCTATTTGCAAGCTATTGGATGTAACATATGGTTTGATTTGTTGATGGAGATATAGCCACTGATGAATTCAAAATGTGAAATTTAAAGGTTATGAGTGTCATTCTAAGTGCCTTACTAGATTAAGTGAAATCCAATATAGGTCCATGCTCATCTACCAAACAGATTTGGGAGAAAATTCAAAATCTTCATGCAGGTCAAGATTGTGATAAAGATGATGATAACCATGTTTCAAATTAGACAGTTTGTCATGTTGAAGAATCTGACAATAATGATGAAGAAGAAGCAAAAGAGGACACAGAGAAATCATTGATCAGTGCCTTCAAGGAATGGAAAAACACAGAGAAGGAAAATAAAACACTCAAAGGAGAAGTTGTTCTCTTACAACTCCAGGTGCAAGAAGTAGAAAGTAAATTAGAAGAATGTATTTAGAAGTGTGAGGTAGAAGTTGGTAAAAAATAAAAGGAATTAGATGCATCTTTAGTAGAAGTTAGCACGCTCAAATAGGAAAATGAAAGCTAGAAGGGACAAATACAAGTTCTTAACAGAGAAGTAGAAAATGTCACTCTTCTAAAGCTATGACTAGAATAAGTAGAAGAAAGGAGAAAAGTATTGAAAATCTAGTTTTAAGAAGATATTGATAAAAAAAACCCCTCGGTAATGGACAAACTCGGAGGGGGAAATTAAAATAGACCTTGTTGTCGCATAAAGTATGTAGGCACCGCGACAATGCTAACAGTAAGGGCTGTCACTCTAATCCTTACTCACTTCGTTTAGACTCTCTCCTAGACAAGTCAAGGGGTGTAGTCCCTAAGGTCAATGAATGAGAATAACATGTGGAACATAGGCTCTAGGAGACTTAAAGATGGACAACTTGACAAATGTAAATGAGTCTTGGTTAATTGAGATGAATAGATAAAACATTAATACAACCAAGACACAACCACAAAATATAAATGATTATAGACCAATGCTTTTATATTCAATTAACCAAAAAGTAAATAAAGCCAAGTTACCCAAAGCAATTTATAATGTGGCAAAGCGATTATCATGAACAATAAAGTGTAAATGCCCAAAAATGCAATATATTATAGCAATTAAATCCCATGAAGAATTATGAAAATCAACTACTAAGCAATGTTTCTAGATTAAAAAAGATTTTCTTCAATAACCCAGATTTGGAATTAATTATCTTTCTCCTATAGCCAAAGGTTTTAAAACATTAATTGCACATGCCAATAGAGAAATCACTACCACAAAATTTAAAATTTTACACTTTAACGCAAATAAGACACTAAGGAACTTTAGATTTAGAATTTAATTATCCCTTAGGCAAATTTAATGTGTTGAGTTTATAAAGCGAATTTAATGTGGCAATTAACTTTTTTAATGTGACCAAAAGAAAAATCAAAAGTACTTAATTAAATTTAAAAAAATCTATGGGCCTTAGGCTACATAATTATTATTATTATTATTTTTGTGAAAGCCTAAGTACCCCATTTGATTTATTTCATTAACAATTCTAAAGTAGTCGAACAATTTTTTAACTTTTTTAGATTTTAAAATGTTTTTAGATTTTTTTACAATTTTTTTGGATTTTTTAAAGCAAAATAAAAAATAAAAATAAAATAATAAAAAGTAAGAAAATCAAAATCAAAATCAAAATCAAAATCAAAGAATCATTAAAAATAAAACCAAAAAATGTGAAATCAAAACAAAAAAATATAAAAATAAACAAATAACAATCAAGACAAAAAATCGAATTTCAAATGAAAATGAAAAATACACTAACCCTAACCCCTAACACATATACAAATTAAAAAAGAGTCGAATGCTTTGATTGTTGTGCAGGCATGGCAAGGGCTTGACGACGACAAGGATGTGAATGGCGCTTGAGCTGCAGATTAAGGTCGACGGAGGGGAGAGAAACAAGGGAAGGTCGTGGGAGGAGAGGAAGCAGGAAGCGATGCAAAGGGAGTGCGACGGAGAGGAGGGAGAAGACAACGATGCAAAGGGATGATGCAGACCAAAGAAGGAGAAGATGGATATGGTTGCGAGGGTTTAGGCAGCGACAGAAAATGTAGGACAATAATGGAACAAGGGATGTACACACGAGGGGATTCGAGTTGCAGATCAATGAGGAGAGCAGTGGACAGGTCTTGCAGGGACCGTGGGTTAGGGAGATAGCAGCCACAGAGGGCCAAAGGACGTAAATGGGTTAGGAGGGATAAAGGGAAACACAAAAAAATATAGCAGAGAAAAGACTGTGGCTTTAATGGATTTTCGAGGGCAGCATTGGCAACAATGGAGCTGTGAAGGGAATTTTTTTATTTATTTTTTTATTTTCCTGAATTTTGCAGCAAACCCAAAAACCTAGGCAACAAATCGAAGAAACCAATCAACAAAGAAATGGTAGCCCAAAAAATCTTTAAAACATTTCCAGAAATTTTGATTAAAATGTTGAATCCTTTGCTTCAGATTTATCCCTGAAAAAATTTCCAGATTCAAAAAATTTCAAACCCTTGGACTACAAAAAGTCTGAATAATATCCCTGGAAAATTATATTGATAAACCCCAAAGATCGAGATCTTACCCTCCAGTGCCTAGATCTGGAGTCTACACAAATTTCTTCGTCAGATCTGTAGCCACACAACAACAAGAAAACACCCAAACGATATATACAATGATAAAAACTAAAACCCAGAAAAACCCACGTTAGAAAATAATTACAAAATTTACAAGTTGCAGGCTCTAATAAGCCAAATCTGTCATTAAGCCGCACAAAAAAATTAATTTTAAAAATTTAAAAATTTTAAATTTTTAAAGGAGGTGCTAACTCGAAACCTTTCGTGCATCACTAAAAAAAATCTTATGATAAGCCCGAGATTAATTTTACTGGGCTCCTTAGAAAACATAGATCGGGAGTTGGCTGGTCCAATTAAAAACTTCCCCTGATGCCCGAGGATCTAAAATCAAGATTTCCCTGCAAAACTCGATCCAACCATTAAAAATAGAGCGAGATATGATAATAAAAACTCAAAAAAATAGAGATACCTGCTATTACGTTCAAAACTGAGATTATTATTCTAACCCCGACAACTAAGAAAGATACCTATACTCAAATCACTCTTTAGAAGCTATCATAAATGGATTTAGAAAAAATTATAGATGAAGACAACACATCTTATAGTATTCCCATGAAGAGTAACACCAACAAAACTTAACCACAAAGTCTTTCTTTATTATCTAGAAAAATATTACACAAGAGCTTCTTGCTAAGCACACCACTCAAAGGTCGGATAGATTGAATGACAAATGACTTCCTCTTTAAAGATAAATCCTCCAACAGCTAGTTCGAGTGATCCTCGTCAAAGCAATCTTAACCATTGATGAAGACTAAAATTTATTTTAATCTCATCCGTCAAAATATTTAAATATTTGGGGAAATTCGAAATTTTTCATTAAGTGCATTTTAATTTTTTTTTTGAGTTAATTTCCCAAAAAAATTGACTTTGACTTAACCCCTAGGGATCAAAGGTTTAGAATTTGGAAAAATAATTAATTTACCTTAGTCTCGGGACCTTTTAAAATTTTATTTTTAACGACCGATGAATTTTGTCTTTAGAGAATTTAAATTTACGTAGGATCTAGAATTAATTAAATTTATGGCTTAGGATTTTAATCAATTTTCGGCCAGAAAATTTAATTAATTAACCTATGAGGGGTAAATTATTTTTTCAACTCTTAAGACACTTTACATCATGATTTTCATATTTTTTACATCATAAGTGGGAAAACCTATTTGTAATAGACCCTCATAGACTACCCATTTTTGCGGCACGAATATAATCTAGCAGGCCAAGCAATTTGTAATAAAATAACCTAACTAAATAGTTAGGATTATTCCCAAATCACTTTTACATAGACTCGATCTAAAACACTAAGACGCCTAAGATCCTAGCAACAAAATCCATTCCAACTTTGGGGTAAGATTGGAGGAAAACTCTACCGACCATCCGAGAATGGATCAGTGAGACAAAAAACTCCGAGAATGGAGATCATTACTAGAAAAGTAGGTTTACCTAGGTCATTACATACATGACACGGATTTGCTGAGATTATTTACATTATGCACATGGAGAAAGGGTTTACATAACATCTTGGAAGTCAAGTTGATGGTGATAATTGTATGACACAAACACATCGATCAGGAGCTATCCATTTTGCAAAAAAGGGGGTGTACTGCTATGGGTCGTTGACACGTAATGTTCAACATCTGGCTCTACTTGGGGACACGTTGCTGCACTAGAGGAATGTGAGAATCCAGAATCCGCATCCACGCAACACACAATATAACGTAAGTAGATTCCATCCTAAAATCATCATATAACATTGCGCACAAGAAAGATATAATCTCTTCATTTATTAACTATCCTAATAACATGAAAAACACAAATCTAACTACAAAATGAAATACATAAATAACAAGGTATAAGGTTATAAATACAATACGAAGATGCCCCATGGAATCAGCTGCATTCAATATAGTGCATCCTGAGCATTTGCCTGCTTTCAGGCAAATTTGTTGGTTGTTTCTCGGATGTGCCATGTCTAATCCTGCACACGGTAGGACTTTTTCCTATTCGAAAATCAAGCTGTTCGCGGCCATCAGATGCATCAAACCGCTTTCTCATCCCCTTTCTCTTGTGATTTTTCTTTGTGGCAGGCTATATCACTGATGATGTGAAACATTCTGCTTGAAAACTCTTAGATGAAGTATGTAAGATATGCATGCCATGTCTTTCTTCATTCTACGTCTGCTCTGTCAAGAATGATGGATTAGCCTCATAAGTGTCATGATTTATTACTTGACATTTTTTAATTTCTTCTTTGATCATGCCATTCTGAGTTAAATCTTCGTTAATGGAGTTATCCTCTTTCTGAGGATATTCACAACGAGACGGGACCTGTGATTTCCTCTCTTCCAGCCTCTTATGTAATGAACTCATTTCTCTCGCATGTCTTACTATTACCTTCGCTTGATTGAGTTCAATTTTCATGAATATTTCTTGCAGAATGACATGATTAGCTTGCATAACCTTTATTTGAATATGAATAATGGACATCTGATTAGAATGATTAACTTCTATTATTTTTAATTTGTTTTAGATGATATCTATTCCATCTGTATTTACAACACATGGTACCTGCTTTTTCTCTATGGCCAACAATCAACTCTGAAGAGATATATGATCAACTTCCATGTCCTTTATAATTTTATCATTCTTTGCTTTCATGCCCATGAAGCAATTTTGCATATAGTTTATCTTTTTCTTATGATTTGCTTGCATGGTAGCTAATTGATTATTATAATCGAATCTCATGATGGTCATTTCTTCATCCATAGTTGACAATCTGTTTTGAATCGAACTTATTTCTTCTTGATAACTTGCTTCCATGGCAGTCACTTGATTTGAATGATTGAATTCCATGATCGTCATCTTTTCCTCTAGGGCTAATAACTTGCTTTGCATAGAATTAATTTCCCTGGCATGATCAACTGTTAATCTTGCTTGATTAAGTTCCATATCTTTAATAAGTTGAGCCTGATCAACTTATGCATTCTTGCTTAGTTGATCTTGATTTAACTATATGTCTTTAACCATTTGAATTAACTCCTTGAAATCATTTTCAACTTCTATAGTTTCCTTTACTTCAACTTTCACTTTGACTTTTTGTTTATCTCCATATCTATCTTCAAAGGCATCAATGACTGATTATAGAGAATCAAAAGTGTTATTAGGGAAATTAACAAACCAATCTAAAGCATCTCAAGATAAGGTAAGAATGAAAATATTCATCTTCACATCTTCATATTTAGAATATGGGAGACACTTGCTTATACAGAGGCTGACATTCTGAAGGTGAGTTTCAATAGTAAAAGCATTGTTACCTTGAAAAGGAGGAAATTCATCAATGGCGTCACCAAAAAAATAATGATAACCATGCGGATCTCCCTAAATATTATTAAAATGACAAGGAGCAAACAAGTCATTATCCATGATGACTTGTTTAACGGGAAAAACATGGGCCAAATGGATATTAGAGAGAGAGAGATCCCTGCTCAAGAAAATCAAAACATCTACAAGAAGCGAGCTTCTAGCATAAATTCTTGTAAGAAATGGAAGAAGTGGAGTCGCCACTTGAGCATGAATCTCGCACAAAGTTTCCGAAGGTGAAACCGAAAAGTTAATGGATGGAGGGAGATGGATATTCAGGGAGGGCTCCTATTTTGGCATTAAATGAATGAATAAGTGGAGTCGCCATCCAAACAGGAAACCGACTGGAATGTCCAGGTGCAGAAAGTGAAGATGAGATGATTAGATGAGAGATGACGAGAGTTAGGATGGTGAGAATTGAAGAGACGAAATGATGCCAGAAAAATGATATGAAACACCGTAAATCCAAGGTCCAGTAAATTGGTCCTTGGTGGTAATGCCAAGAAGTGTTGGCTTTGCCGACTCGAATGAGAGATGAGAAATGAGAAGAATGATGAGGAAATGTCGTTGAAACGCTGAGAATAAAATATCCTTGGTAACGACGCCAAAAAATGTTGTCGCACAAAGTGTATAGGCACTGCAAGAATGCTCAAAGTAAGGGCTGTCACTCTAATCCTTAGTCACTCCATTTAGACTCTCTCCTAGACAAGTTAAGGGGGGTAGTCCCTAAGGTGAATGAATAAGATTAGCCTATGGAACACAGGCTCTAGGAGACTTAAAGATGGACAACTTGATGAATGTAAATGAGTCTTGGTTAACTGAGATGAATAGATTAAACATTAATACAACAAAGACACAACCAAAAAATAGAAATGATTATAGACCAATGCCTTTATATTCAATTAACCAAAGACTAAATAAAAACAATTTACCCAGAGCAATTTATAATATGGCAGTGACGATCATGAACAATTAAATGAAATGCCCAAAACTGAAATATATTCTAGCAATTAAATCCCATGAAGAATTATGAAAATTCACTGCTGAGCAATGATTATAGATTAAAAATGATTTTCTTCAATAACCCAGATCTAGAATTAATTATCTTTCTCCTATAATCAATGGTTTTAAAACATTAATCGCAACTGACAATAGAGAAATCACTACCACAAAATTTAAAATTTTACACTTTAACACAAATAAGACAACAATGAACTTTAGATTTGGAATTTAATTATCCCTTAGGCAAATTTAATGTGTTGAGCTTATAAAGCGAATTTAATGTGGCAATTAAATTTTTTAATGTGACCAAAAGATAAAAAAACGAAAACACTTAATTAAATTTTAATTTTTTTATGGGCCTTAGGCCACATAAATTTATTTATTTTTAAATGTGAAAGCCTAAGTACCACATTTGATTTATTTCATTACCAATTCTAAAGTCACCAAACAATTTTTTAAAATTTTTAGATTTTTAAATGTTTTTAGATTTTTTTACAATTTCTTTTAGATTTTTAAAGATTTTAAAGATTTTTCTAAAGAAAAATAAAAAATAAAAAATAAAAAGTAAGAAAATCAAAATCAAAATCAAAATCAAAGAGTCATTAAAAATAAAGCAAGAAAATGTGAAATCAAAACAAAAAAATATAAAAATAAAAAATCAAACAAATAACAATCAAAACAAAAAATCAAATTTCAAATGAAAATGAAAAATACACTAACCATAACCCCTAACACATATACAAATTAAAAAAGAGTCGAATGCTTTGATTGTTGTGTAGGCATGGCAGGGGCTCGACGATGGCAAGGATGGAAAGAGACTGCAAGGATGTGAATCGGGCTCGAGCTATAGATGACAGTTGACGGAGGGGAGAGAAATAAGGGAAGGTCGCGGGAGGAGAGGGAGCAGGCAACAATGCAAAGGGAGTGCGACAGAGAGGAGTGAGCAGGCAACGATGAAAAGGGATGATGCAGGCTGAGGAAGGAGAAGACAAATATGGTTGCGAGGGTTTAGGCAATGACGGAAAATGCTGGTCAACGGTGCAGCAAGGGATGTACGCACAAGGGGATTTGAGTTGCAGATCAATGAGGAGAGCAGTGGACAGGTCTTGCAGGGACCGTGGGTTAGGGAGTTGGCAGCCACGGAGGGCCAAGGGATGTGAATGGGTTAGGAGGGAGAAAAGGAAACATAACAAAATGTAGGAGAGAAAACACTGTGGCTTTAACAGAGTTGTGAGGGCAACATTGGCAGCAATGGAGTTGTGAAGGGATTTTTTTTTTCGAATTTTGTAGCAAACCCAAAAACCCAGGCAGCAAACCCAAGAAACCATTCAGCAAAGAAATGGTAGCCCAAAAAATCTTTAAAACATTTCCAGAAATTTTGATTAAAATGTTGAATCCTTTGCTTTAGATTTATAAAAAAAATCCAGATTTAAAAAATTTCAAACCCTTGGACTGCAAAAAGTCTGAATAATATCCTTGGAAAATTATTTTGATAAACCCTAGAGATCTAGATCTTACTCTCCAGGGCGTATATCTTGACTCTACACAAATTTCTTCCTTAGATCTGTCGCTGCACGACAACAAGAGAACACCCAAATGATATATACAATGATAAAAACTAAAACCCAGAAAAACCCACGTTAGAAAATAATTACAAAATTTACGTGTTGCAGGCTCTAATCAGCGAGATTTGTCATTAAGCCACACAAAAAATTAAATTTTAAGTTTTTTAAAGGAGGTGCTAACTCAAAAACCTTCATTCATCACAAAAAAAAATCTTATGATAAGCCATGGGTTAATTACACTGGGCTCCTCAGAAAACACTGATCGAGAGTTGGTTGGTCCAACTGAAAACTTCCCCTAATGCCCGAGGATCTGAAATCAAAATTTCCCTGCAAAACTTGATCCAACCATTAAAAATAGAGCGAGATAATAATAATAAAAACTCAAAAAAATAGAGATACCTGCTATTACGTTCAAAATTTAGATTAGTATTTTAATCCGAGCAACTAAGCAAGATACATGTACTCAAATCACTCTTTAGAAGCTATCATCAATGGCTTTAGAAAAAAATATGCAGGAAGACAACACACCTTATAGTATTCCCATGAAGAGTAACGCCAATAAAACTTAGCCCCAAATTCTTTCTTTATTATCCAAAAAAAGATTACACAAGAGCTTCTTGTTAAGCACACGACTCAAAGCAATCTCGACCATTGATGAAGATTAAAATTCCTTTTAATCTCATTCGTCGAAATATTTAAATATTTGGGAAAATTCGACAAATTTCATTAAGTGCATTTTAATTAACTCAAAAATATTTTTTTTTGAGTTAATTTCCCAAAAAATTTGACTTTGACTTAACCCACAGGGATCAAAGGTTTAAAATTTGGCAAAATAATTAATTTACCTTAGTCCCGAGACCTTTTAAAATTTTATTTTTAAGGAACGATGAATTTTTCCTTTGGAGAATTTAAATTTACGTAGGACCTAGAATTAATTAATTTTTTGGCTTAGGATTTTAATCAATTTTTAGCTAGAAAATTTAATTATTTAACCTATGAGGGATAAATTAATTTTTCAACCCTCAAGATACTTTACATCATGATTTTCATATTTTTTACATCATAAGGGGGAAAACCCATTTGTACTAGACCGTCACAGACTACCCATTTTTGCGACGCAAATATAATCTAGCAGGCCAAGCAATTTGTAATAAAATAACCTAACCAAATAGTTAGGATTATTCCCAAATCACTTTTACGTAGACTCGATCTAAAACACTAGGACTCGCCTAAAATCTTAGCGACAAAATCCATTCCAACTTTGGGGTAAGACTGGAGGAAAACTTTGCCGACCATCCGAGAATGGATCAGTGAGACAAAAAAAATCATTACTAGAAAAGTAGGTTTACTTAGGTCATTACATACATGACAAGGATCTGTTGAGATTATTTACATTATACACATACTGAAATGGTTTACATAACCTCTTGGAAGTCAAGATAATGGTGATAATTGTACGACACAAACACATCGATCAGGAGCTATCCCTTTTGCGAAAAAGGGGTTGTACTGCTATGGGTCGTTGACATGTAGTGGTCAACGGACCCTACAAATATGGATGCCATCATGAAGTGGATAGTTCTTAATAATGTTCCTAGAGATTTGTTAGGGAAGTTTAGTTCCTATGAAGGTTCATAACATCCTTTTCAATAGTAGCTTCATCACTTCATCCCATAACAACTAAGGGTAAGTTTTCTTTGAGGAAAGAATCGAAAAAAAAATATTTCAATGAGTTAAAACTAGTATAAATCCATCTTAAGTACGGATCTAACATGAGTGAAGAGGGATCAAATTTCTTCATGTGCAAACTTCTTTTAGAGTGCAAAATACAATGTGTAATTTTTCATTGTTTAAATTGTATTTTTGAATGCCCTCTCTCTCTCTCTCTCTCTCTCTCTCTCTATAATATAATATAATATATAATATATATATATATATATATATATACTTGTTCTATATGTAGATATATATGAAGTTTTATATCAACATAAATCAGTTAGTTTATTTAAATCCTGTGTCAAAATATTTTTGAAAAGTATAAGGTTCAAACATTTTACTCACACATTTGTTTTTACTTCTAATTACTTTTACATAAAAATTATATTGTGTTATATGGACAACTAACTAAACATGCATTTCAATATATATATATATATATATATATATATATATATATATATATATATATATATATATATATTTTTTTTTTTTAATTTTTAATTTTTAATTTTAATTTTTTTAATTTTATTTTATTTTATTGAAGTGGACATTGTTTTTCTATCTATTTTTATAGTCTTTTCTATTCCTAGAATATTTTATTTTTATTTTAAGAGTGTTAAACACATACATAGCAGCAACAAAATAATAAGATAAGCATGA
This sequence comes from Pinus taeda, assembly GCA_000404065.3. Lineage (NCBI taxonomy): Eukaryota > Viridiplantae > Streptophyta > Pinopsida > Pinales > Pinaceae > Pinus > Pinus taeda. The sequence goes on along the minus strand of APFE031276529.1, from coordinate 104,538 downwards.
AAGTCTATCTATTATTAATAAACGATATACATTTATAGTACATTCATATGACCTTTGGTTTCGTATTCCAAGGTCTCTTGGACTTCCTTAGACTATTCAACTTCCACACCAACCCTTAGAGGATTAGATGTCCAACATTCCCCTCCTTAATCTGAAGGGTTATGTATGAGTCCAAGAAGAGAGCTGTAATACAAAACGTGCAAAAATGCATGGCAACACTATGCTGAATGTGCACTTTGAAATGTTGGTATATGGGAGGTGGTTTAAGGATGACCACCAACAGTAGTATGCTTAGTGCAGTTTCCAGGACTCTTCCAAGTCTGGCATGAAGCTTAGGTCTTCTACTAGAGGAAGTGCTCTTGATGTTTTGAAGAGGGAAACCTTCAACCATGAAAGGGAGCTTTCACCCCGCATAAAAGGGAGAACCTCAACCTGAAAAGGAAGGTCTCAACCTGTGATGGTTTAAGGATGACCAACAACTCTGGAATGCTTAATGTAATTCCCGGAACTCTTCCAAAACTGGCAAGAAGCTGAAGTCTTTTGCTAGAGGAAGTGTCCCAAATTCTTTGAAGAGGCATCACCAACTGAAGGCATGATCAGGGGCATCTTTGTCTCTGGCTACAACTCTGAATCTGGTATGGTAGGTTGTGGCTTAGGCTTGCTTGATGTGGCTTTGAAGCTTGTAGATGAGCATCATTTCCCCCCCTGTTAGATACAAGGTGAGATGATGGAGAAAATTCAACTGCAAGACTGTTCAATACTCTAGAACAAGTTCTGACATATGACTGGAATATCTTCTTGGCTGTTAATGCCCATTGCCAAGAAGCAATCCATCCAAGATGAATCTTTGTTCATGCAGGAGGTTTGTTTCTGAAACATCTATTTGAAGAATGACTGGTTTTATGACAATGCTTACTTGGATGAAGATCAAAACAATGATCTTTCATATGGCCAACTCGGTCACAGTGTTGGGATTTCAAAATCTGTTGTTGTTGCTGTGGAAGAGGAAAAAAATCTGGAACAACTGAAGGTGAACTATAATGAAGGAATCCAACACATTGAAACTAGATGGGCTTTGAGTAATCTGGAATATGAAAGGAAACCTCCTTATCATATCCAAGACCTGTTCTATGCTTGTTGCTGACAAGCTCTTCCCGAGGTCTGATGATGGGCTTGAGAAGTGCAAACTGAACTTCTACATCTGCATGTAACTCTGCTGCTTTATTGGGCATTGGATCTGAATCAACTGTAACATTATTGTCTTGTTGTTTATGGGAGTTTATTTCAATCTTTTGAACATAAACAGGTTAAAAGTGATGGCTCCACTACTGTAATTCTTCCTGCTGTAGTTGAGATTCAAGATGCAAAAAAGCAATGTTTTCTTGTGCATGTTGTAGGCAGGTCTGAATTTTGGAGAGAGAGTCTTTGCTGATTCTGAATGTGTTGTCAGTCGCTGATTGTATCATAGTATTGAGGAATTCTAATACTTCACCAATTAGAACCATTTCACAACAAATGCACCAATATTACAGCCAATACAAATGTCTTCTCTCCTCCACAAAATACTTCTTTTATATAAAGTGTAAAGAATACACTAACAATGGTTCTATTTATTTATAGAGACAACCCTATAAACAATGTTGGTGCAATCATATAGCTTTTCCAATACATAGTAGAGGCATATTTGACCCACAACACTAGTACACCAGCACTCAGTAGCAATAAATATGACTTCAAAATTAGTGTTTAATGCACATACCACGGTTTGCAACTACACAACTGATCCAACGGTTACTGTGTACTGTCAACTCACACTGTATATAAACACATTTACTCTACATCCCATCTCACAAATATATTTGAGCTCCAATGCACATATAATGCCAGCCTTCAATCAACTTGACAATATGCGTTCACAATCTAACGTTTTATCCAACGGATGAGTGTACAAACTTCAATGCTTCAATAGAGAATTAATGCACAGTTGAGGAGATATTCTACGTTCTAGTTTAGAGGTAATAGAGCTACTCATTAACAACTATAATGTATCAAAGTATTTAACAAATCTAATGCATTATCAAGTCTGGTCATTTTCTTCATTATCAAACTTACACTTTAAAGAAACCGATCACAACTATTAACCAATGAGGAAGAAGCAACAATCACTCAAAATTCAATGTTACTGCAATATCCTCTGTTCTAGAAAGTCGCATAATAGTTCTTACTGCTTTTGTGCTCTTACGTCGATAACTTACCTCTACCTTTGTTCAACTGGATGGAAGTCGACTTTGTACTATCCTTCTTAGCCGAAGATAGAATCAACCAGAACAATTTGTTGTCCTCGTTCGAGATATTCCTCCTGTACCGACTGGAATAACATCCAAAGAACAAGTGGACTCTTTCTTCAGGAGGTTGTACGCAAAAAACTATGAAGCATCTGTGATTGTCACTGACATAACAAAGGCATTTGAAATTTCAGACAATCTTATCCTTCTCATTGATGTTCTTGCTAACAGTTTTCAGAGAGGCTAGAAATTATTTTTATATTATGTAGTATATGGTTGAATGAAATAGACTTTTGTACATTAGTGAAGGGGTCCACAAAATGTTCGGTCGAGTCCAGCTCTGTTCAAGGACCCGAATCGTTCTTGGCCAAACAAACTCCATAGAAGCCCACACTTAAACCTTACCTTTCTTCCATTCCACAAACCTTTGCACATATATCAATGCTCTCCTTAGCGCATTAAATCTTCGTTGTCGATCTCATTCCTTAATCCGACGGTTATCGCGCAATAACTCGCACCAACTAGCCTCAACCTCCAATTTTAGTTATTTTGCTGAAATAATAGAACTATTTAATTTACCCGATATATGGAAAACCTTCAAATTTTCCATGGAACTGAAAGGAATTAAAACCCCAGTTCATAACCTTATCGCGTTCGAAATGCATCTTCCGACATGATCATTGTCAGATCTGATCTGTTTAATCGAACGATTATTGCGTTACCCGCTCGCCAACTAGCTTGGCCAATCTCCACGGTCAATCAATCCCACTTGATCCAACGGATATCACGTAATCTCGCGTGAAATATTGCACGATGCATAACAAGTCGAGAGCGTGCAAGAAAAGTGGTTTTCCCATGCTACGTGTCAACCCCTCAGGTTAATCGCATGAATTTGCAAAATGCCATTTACAGCTTTTAGGGCGCGCGAGATACTGCTTACCGCCTATGAAGACCGCTCCATTATTCTGCATGTTTTCCACCCTTCTGTCGACACGTGACTTGATGTAATTCGTCCATTTCTTAACTTAATATCCTGCGATAAGATCTCTGTTGCTCATCTTCCATTAACCCTGTCAATTGATCCACTGATTCAACGGTTATTGTGTACTTTCACCTTATTTGCTGGTCCTCGAGTTGGAAGGATTTCTAGCCTCCAACAAAGTATTAATTTTTCCTGTTCAACTTCCTGGCCCGCTTAAGGGTTTCGGTCTTGGCTTCGAGCTTCTTGGGAAGTCACCTGTGGACGAGAAAATTGCAATCCATCGATCCTCTAATGTGGCAGCAGGGGAAACTTTCATATAATTGGATGGTTTATATACTAATATGATTCAAGGCAGCCACAGTCACTGTGTACAGTCGTGGTGTACATCCCAACACAATTTCACTGACATAGAGGAGGTATTATGGTGCGGAGTCAGGAGTATTAACACAGAAGGAAAGGTGTTAACCAAGAAATAATCATGGTAATCTAGTATTATGAACACTGTAATACCGCATGACAATCACTCCATGTCAAGCAACACAATGTTCATCCAAAACGCAATCAACACATTACCATCCAATGCAGAATACCATTCAATGCAGAATATGTATCAAATATGTATGGCTGAAATACATACTTATTTCACTCATGGCACTCACCACGGTCATCTCAGCCTTCCACACAACACATACTTTAAAGGTCATTCGATTTTCTATCAAACGCAAAGCGTTCAGGTGTAGAGTCCAGGCGGGTGCGTTTTTTCTATTTGAGGCAGTGGATAGAGAACCCAACACAAATCTAGTTGAGAGAGGTCAACAAAACAATGTGAAGCATGACATAGGCATGCACACAATAATGGGAGTTCTATTCGCAGGAATACATAACTGACATGCACAGAGAGGCCACAACACAAGTGGCTCAAATTGGAGCAGGGCAGGAGTACGCCCGCTCTGATACCATGTTAAACACATACATGGCAGCAATATAATATTAAGATAAGCATGAGAGTCTATCTATTATTAACAAATGATATACATTTATAATACATTCATATGACCTTTGGTTTCGTATTCCAAGGTCTCTTGGACTTCCTTAGACTATTCAGCTTCCACACCAACCCTTAGAGGATTAGGTGTCCAACAAAGAGGAACACGTGTCAAATTCACATTTAGCATGAACGAAATTACACATCACCCTCATGTTGTTGTATAATGATTCTCTTGGTTCAATGAAAGATTAATAGAGCACTAGTTCTTGCATTTCCTAACATGTAGAATCCTTTAAAAGTGTCATGGGAGAAATTTTTTTCAAGGAAGTACGCTGATATGATATGATTTTGAGATGTTTCATGAAGGAAATTTATAATGTGGTTCAATCTATTAAGAAGTGGAAGCACTATTTCATGGGCAAGGAAAATATTATCTTTACCCTTACAAATCACTAGCCACTATAGTATTTGTAGGCCTAGAGTAAGTTGCAAAAAACCACAAATTATAAGTGGATGGAATTTTTGAAGTAATTTCTTCTAGTCATTAAATATAAGATGGGTCACACTAGTAGCTTAGAAAATATGCTTTGAAGGCTACCCACATCCAATATCACAACTTTGGGAACTCTTATGCATATGGAGCCTTTTACCGGTGATGCATACAACTAGGCATACACAAAAGATAAGGAATTTAAAGAGGTGCTCTAATAGCTATAAGGCTATAGGGCCAGAGAGCTTGTATACTCATAATGGGTAATTTGTTAGAGAGTTTGTATTCTCACCTAACCTAAAAAAGAGTAAAAGTGGATCAATTTCCAATAGCAAATCAATATTTATATTGTTTGTACCTTAAAAGTAAAAGGTGCATCTATAGTTGGACCGACCACTATGGTGTTTCATAAAATCACATGAATTTTCAATCGTTTCAAATATAGTTGAGCCAATACCCTACCTAGTTTTTGTACCTATATAATATCTTTTGGAATAGTAGGCATAATTTGTTCCAAATCCATATCCAATTATATGGTTTACTTTTACCTAGTTTTTCTTGTCCTATAAAAAAGATTGGGATTTAAGTAGCATTGCACTATTTTTAATATATTTTGACACTTATATATTTAAGACGACATTGTCTCAGGTTGGTAGCTCGAGTGTTTGGAAGTACTATTTGTTCTCCTGTTGACTTAAATTCAATTCCAAAGAACATATTTGGGCCCTTATGATAAGGCTCAAAAAGTAGGTACCCTCACCCATATAATACTTTTGATATTATAATAGCAACTAGAAAATTTGATATGAACTACTCACCATGATTAAAAAATAAAACATTCAAAAGACCAAATCAAAGATTCCACGACGTACTTGTTAGCTTCTTCTCACATCTTGCATGTCCTATAAAGTATGTGATAGAGTCCTATTGCAATAACATAACTCGAACATAAAATATACATAATCCAAGAAAATCAAATGCATTTAAGTCTTGTTCACTGTAAATGTCTTTGGTGGCATTTTTTCCTGAAGTTATCATAATGTCTTTATTAAATGACATTATTTAAAAACAAATTACAAAGCTTGAATAATAGCTAATTATGCTTGGACAAAGAAAATACAATTCTGTGTCCCTCGAAACTGTAGCGTCAAAGGAAACAGGAACATATAAAAACCATATAGTCACCAACGAGCCATTGCAATTCTGCAAAATCCAACCTTTAAGGTAGGAGACCCTTGTGTCGATAAAAACTCTAAATCTTTCTTCAAAACACGATATGTTAATAATTAGCGTTTTCTGCCACTTAGTTTAATTATTGAACTTTGAAATGTATAAACCAACTATCACATTTGAACAAGGGCTACATTGCTCCCAATAATTGAAAAGGCTTATTATATATGTCTAGCATTCATTTTTTTTAGTTGGCTATTAGTTGTGTTTGACCAAAAAAAATCTGTTGCTCTTTTATAGTTTAACATTAATAATTAAAATTTATTTATTTTTTATATATAATTTATTATTATTATTTAAAATCTAATTGGTTCAATTCAACCAACTATATTAGCGAGTATAACAAATCCCTTTTATTGGACTTGAACATAAGAAAAAATACGAAAATTCACTGTATCCCAAGCCAAACCGCTGAAAATGCATTGTGTATTGTGGTTGCTTGGTAAAAAATGCATTGGACATGGGACAAGTCCCCATGAAGATATGAAGGGATATCAAGGACCAATTTGTTGGGGAAAGAGAAAGTATTAAACATGAGCATTTATTGTATGATTTGATTAGGCAAAATCTAATCTAATCTTTAGTCAATTATATAGAAACACATGACCACAATTTCTGATAAAAGTTTTTGGATATGCATTATTCACCGACCTTGCCATTAATGGAAATAGTCAATTATATAGAAACACATGACGACAATTTCTGATAAAAGTTTTTGGATATGCATTACTCACCGACCTTGCCATTAATGGAAATAGAAAACGCAGGTGCCATAGCTGAATAAAATGTTGTAACGCGACTTATTATTACTTAATTTGGTTAAATGAGATTCTAATCATTCATGAGAGACCATGGGAACTTTTTTAACGAAGAACGGAAAGTGCTATTGCGAGGACAAATGAAGGGGTAATTAATGGGAAAATATTTGCTGAGGTCGTTACTGGTACCTTAGAGCGATTCTAACGACACTTCAATGGGGTGTACGTGTGAGTTTCTTGAATGGATTCTGGTTAACAACATATATTCATATTATATATATACGTGTATATATATATTGTATATATATTTATATGGGTGGTTGCCTCTGCCTCTGTTGTTGATTGAACACAACATCGACATGTCTATGGCTTGTTTAAGAGAAAACTCCCACATCATTTTCTTGTCATCATTGTATGCTTTGCAATTGAAGGCGACCTACCAGTAAAGACCAAGGAAGAGGACGTGATATTGGATTAGTTCAACTTGGTTTTCTTCTTCTACCCAATCCCCCAACTGGGATAGAGCAAAGTTTAGGAGAAGGCCATGAAAGACGCGACCACGACCGCGACCGCGACCACGACCCATCCCCAAATAAAATGTTGAAAGGAAACATTTTAATGCTTTGTATAATAAAATATTCAATATAAAAAAAGGTAATTGAAAGTTAAAAAATAAAATAAGTAATATCAAGTACTTCCTAATAAGAATAATAAGACTAAGTGTACAATTCATACATCTATTGATATAAAATTAATATGTGAGATTTAAAAATATTTATAATAATAAAAAAAATTCAATGCATTGGGGTGACAAGAGGGGGAGGGATTCTCATTAATCCCGAAGGAATCATTGAAGATAGATATGCTTTGGGGCTTAGAAGGACGACAAACAACCAAGCGGAAGCGTATGGCTTGTTCTTGGGCCTCACATTGGCTCAAAAGAAGGGAATTAAAAAAATGCAGGTCTTAGGGGACTCCATGATAATCATTAGGCATGTGATCTATACTTCATCAGCTAAAAACATTATCTTAAACCAAATTATCAAGAGAAACCAAGGGTTGTTCCCCTCCTTCGATTTGGTGTCCTTATTCCATATTCTCAGAGGAAATAACCAAGAAACCGACAAACAAGCAAACCAAGCCTGCCAGTCGAGAGAAGAAAGGAGTATTGTGAATGAGGTCGATGGCACGAATAGAATCCCCTAATTGTGTTGATGAGCTTCAAGTTCTGGGTTGAGGATGTTACTCTTGGTCTAGCGAGGAAGTTAGCAAACATCAGAAATGGGGACCTTGCAATTTGGTTTCTAAAGTTGGATTATTGGTTTCTCTTCCCCCCCTTTGCCCTCCATCTCTTTTTGACCCCCCCTTCCTTGCCCCACTTTACCCTTCTTTCTTATTTAACCCCCCGTCCCTATCCTTTGCCTTTCTCCTATCTCCCTCCTTGTTGTTCCCCTCTTCTGTTTTGTTCCTCCTCCCCTCCTTTCTATCATGTTCCCCTCTCACGTCCACTTAAGCCCCACTCACCTTGGGCCCTGATGCATCATACCATTTGAGTTATGGCCTGTCTTGGAGCCTCGTGGCATGGGCTTCCTCTGCTTGTGTACATGACGTGTCTATGTTCGTCACCCTGCTACAACACTTGTGCGTGGAAGAGTTCAATGCGTGTGTATCCAACTCCCATGCCCTAGATCATGGTGAAAAGGGTGGCGCACCATCTCAGGTGATTGCAAGATAATGGGGAATTCAGAGAAACAATTAATTCCCGTGCTTAGAAATGCCTTGATCAATCGTAGGAGGAAGCTTCGGATGGGAATGATGGACCAGGAGAAGAGATGGGAAATAATGACGGATTATTGGGAATTTATGGAGGTGCATCGGGATTACATATCTAATAGTTCCTCCCCATGGTACTACATCATCACACAATCTTGCATATACTATTTAAGGAATAACAATATGTTCAGGTTTAACGGTTTGATGTTCTTTTCTATTTAGGTGGTCTCTGTGAAAGCCTGACGACTGAAGCTGAGGTCGTTGTGTATCAGTGGTTGGGTCTAGGTTGAAGGGCATAATCTCAACGCGTCTAGTGTGTCTGAATATTTGAGGGGGGCTACCGGTCTGAGAGTAGTTGCTTGGGTGAGGGATGTTGGGCTGGGTGCTGTTAGTTTTCATGATAGGGAGGGGGTTTTGGAACATAACCTCAGGGATAATTCGAGTGTAGATCCACAAAGGGACGTTTATCTGAGAGCGGTTACAATTAAGAAAGATGTTGGTGGGAATGTTGTTATTCTGTTGGACTGAGAGGGGGTTCTGGATTAGAGCCTCGGGTTTCGTTGGAGGCTAGTGTGGAGAATGGTTTGGAGGACGGTGGGGTCCTAGAGCGGTGGGTCAAGGGTATTTTGGAGTCGAGCGGGCTCGATAGAGGGGTCTATAGCATTCTGGAGAAGTTGGCTGAGGGAAGTCTGAAGATGGATAAAACTATGCAAAGAGTTGAGGATATTTCCCTGTCGGGCTCATGGGGCTATCACAGGCCGAGGACAGGAATTAGAAATCAGCAAACCAACATCAATTGTGTGCAAGACCACTTGGAGTTATGGGAATGATTGGCTGTTCTGCAGCATAGCATCCAAAAACAACAAAGGAAGAAACTGACTATGCATGAGAGATAGTTGGAAAAGAAGGAATGTATTCACCAATTGGAGGATGAGGTGGACGCTTTGCGATAATAAATTGAGCAGTTGAAGCTCAAGGTGGAGGAAAGCAACAAGAGTAATGACGAAGACTCCACGGGGATGGATCTGAATAAGAGAAATGGAGAAGTCTACATGGATATGGACTTGAACAATCCAACGCCAATGGATGTTTAGTCTCTTTAGTTTTCTTTATTGTTTTTGAATGGCACAATACAAATGTAAATATTTACTATTCCAATTTTGTCGAATATATAGTTATATGAGCTCTAGAATGAGGAATTTTTATGAAAATCACAGTGAATACTCTTATAGAAGGAATGTGGAACAAATGATGTATCAACAACCCTCAATAGGTTTGAAAACACCTTGTAAAATCCCGGTTTTGTTTACAAACAGACGAGTTATTTATATAAAAATTCTACACATTCTGGTTTAAGAAAAAAAAAGTTTCAATGCATGACATCAATAAAATATTTTATTATGCAACCCATAGATAGAATGTCTTAAAGACATGTTATGTAAAGATAACCATGATAGATTCATTGAGATTTTTTTTTTTTTTTTTTGAGTAAATACTATGCTATTAATATTAAAAAGAGAAAAAATATGTAAAAAGAGGATTAAACCTCTGAGAGAGCCGTAGCCATCCCTCTGTCAAGATACCTTTACAAAAATTGTTGTTCCTTCTGTTTATAGAAGCAGTGATCATTACCTAAAAACTTGAACAGACCTATATAGACCCTAAACTAAACAGTACAAAACTGATTACTGTACTTTAGCATGATTACAAGAAAGGAGATCCTAAGCAAAATCCCTGCATATGATTGGCTACAAGCTGGAAATGTTCGGTACCGAGCATCCTGAGACGTAACCAAAAAATCTGGAAATCCAAAACTGAATTGCTATCCTTATACTGCAAGCAAATGGACTGAAACTTACTTGGGCTCACCAGTATCATTTTCATTGACCTTCTCTGGGGCGCGCTCCCAGGTAACCATCACCCTGTCTTCGACTTCCATTAAATTGCCATCCAGAGGAGGCTTGAGGTGCAGGATGTTTTCATAACCTTTCGCTGGCTCGCAGTCAATGATGTTCTCCTGAGGAGAGTCCCACTGAGTGCTGTCCTCATCCTGATAATCCTCTTCCTGCACCACCGAGGTAACCTTGAGAACATCTTCCGCCAATCTACTCTGAGACGTATTGGCATTCTGAGAAGGCGATTGTTCCTTTGAGACTGCATCCGAGCTGGCTAGCTCATCTTCTTCCTCCGAGAAAATGACAGTGACTAAGGCAGAGATGAGCGGTTTGTTTAGCCTGCTTTTGAATTTGAACTTGGCGGAATGAAACGAACTGTTTAGGGAGGGACCAGACTCCTCTGAGGTCGGCGAAGAAGGCGAGACCATAGCCAGGTATGCGACGAGGAGCAGGGCTGCCCCGCCCCCCGATCCTCCCCGGAAACCCGAATTGCTCCCGCGCCTGGGAATGCCCCGTCGACGGGGTGCCATGTTCAAACGAGACCGCGTGATAAACAAACTCAAAGACAGAGGGTACTAGAAAAGCGACTGAGTGCTTGTATGAACCCAGAAGGAAGACCAGACTGAAGAGTGCAAGACCCAGACTCTTAGCACACCAGCGAAAGACTCGGCTAACCGAAAATGCCCATCCACAATCGAGTGAACCCAATTCCCAACCCAGGCACCTATAACAGGGACGGAGATAGAGTATATGCCAAAGACTGACCTGAGACACCAGACGCGAAAGGTGAAATCTGAATTGGAGTGTGTAGCATCTGCGCATATCAGCAGAATGGAATTCCTTAGGTAATCCACTGGGGACCATTCAGAGTCCAAGGTGGCTTCCCCTGAGAGCAGGACCACCAGAGGCGGCCACTGCGACAAACCTTAAGAGAACCAGAGCAAGTGAAGACGGCTTCCCTTGAGAGCGGACACTCTGCGGACAAACAGAAAAGAACCAGAGCGAATGAAACCTGAAGCTGGCGTGCCATCCTAATAATTTCCGTCTACGTACCGTGGGCTTGTGCCTGCAATAAATGGCAATGAATTCCTTCCTCAGCTCGCCAATAAATATTAATGGGCTTGTGCTTGTCTTCTTGCCCGCTGCCGGCTGCACATGCATAAGCCATTACACCTATTAATCACATATTAAGGACACCCGCATACGGGTATTCATTGAGATTTATTACGGGGATGAGAAAGGTGCAATTTTTTTTCCAAGTTGTGCACTCTAAAAGAGGTTTGTACATAAAGAGATGATTTGATTCCTCTTGATGCATGCTACATCCATACTTAAAATGAAGTTATAATTACATGTATCTAAAATGATAAATTCAATTATAATTTTGTTAACATTTTGAGGCTTATGTAATATGTAATATAACTTCATTGACCTTCTTTTATTTTTACCTCTATAAGAAGCCCATCACTCCTTTAACACATGAAAACTATGATGACATCGTTTTATGTTTACTTTGAAACATGCAACATCAGAAGTTGTGATCTGAAGACCCGTGATGATCTCTAAAATTAGGTATTTTAGGTATTTAATCCAATATTCTTATACTTCATGGAAAGGTATTTCTTCCATATTTCTTGGGAATTCATGACAACAGTTCATCGGATAGTGAAAGATCCAGATTTGGCATCATTTTCATGGATGTGACAAATTGATGTGTAACAATGACACGTGGCCTACAAGATGTCACAAAACCCTCCTAGTTATAAACACTATCCCTAATAAAACCTCATCTTGAACACCTACCCATGTCCATAGTGTGTGGCTTTTCACACTATGCAGTGTGCTCTTTTAATTTTGTGCCACCCATGAACTTGTCATTGGACCTGAGTGTGCTGTATACAATTATATGTGATGTGTTGCTGAATGGTGTTATTATTTTCTCTGCAGATTGATCACATTTGGAAAAAAGAAGAAAACATCTTCCCTAAAATCATCTTTGGAGAAATTTCCATCAAAGTACATCATCCATAATCCAGTTGGGTTAGGATTTTCATGTTTCTTTATTAATTTAAAGAAGACTTTGTTGGCATTATGGCTAGTTTGTTGGCCTTGATCTCAACCCGGAACATGGTCTTATCACACTCTTGGTGATTAGCAAGGAGTTGTAGGAGGATGCAAAGGTGCCTGGTAAGGTGATGTCTTATGATGATGATGTGTTACTAAGGTGTTTCTTATTAGCATAGGCTCTAGAGGTGTTGGAGAAGGATTTAATACAAATGGAAAAGTTTTGGGTAGAGAGGAGGTGATTTTCCCTCAGTTAGAGAATTTTCTCTAGGAGAGGGTTATGCATAGGGCATAGTTATTATATCTTTGTTGGGTTTCCCATACTATGTCTACGAAGGTCTTCTATGGGAGTCAATCTTATCCCTGGGAAGATGCGTGTAGGTGAAGAAATTAAAAAACTAGGGGCCAAACCATTGAATGGCCCAAGGAATTCATTTGATTGAGGGTGTTTAACGTCTAATCGATCTCGTCAACAATACCATCAACAAGTCTATGTGTTTTTCCCAAGGTAATTAAAGGATGAAGAGCCTATAAATTCAAAAGTAAACTAGACAATAGATGTAGCCTACGTGGATCGATTTGGATTTCCTTCTTTTATTTTTTTCTCTATTTTGACGCAGGTTTGAAGGAGGTTATGGTGGAAATCTACAAGTATGAGTGGAAAATCTAGACTCGAGCTAATGCACACAAGAAGAATGATTGATCCACATAAGTATTAGGTGATATGATTTTAAACAAAGGTTAGGGTGCAAGCACTCTAAATGTAATGATTGTGTGACATTTATTGTTTTTGTGTTTCATATCTATACAAACGCAAGGAGGTGAATCTATGAATTTTTTTTATTTTTATTTTTTTTATTTTTTATTTTTTATTTTTTTTTTTATTTATTTATTATTATTTATTTAATTTATTTATTATTATTATTTTATTTATTTATATTTTTAATTTATTTATTTTTATTTTTTTATATATCAAAGATATGGTTGAATGTGTGATTGAATTTTGATTTGTTTTACATGCACATAGACTAAAATAGTGCGCAGAGTAAAATTAGAAGTATGCGATGGTGCACATATTCTCCATATGTATGTTATTAATTAACTAGCAGTGACACATATGTAATATTGACTGAAGTTCAATGATGGAGTTTTTGCATGGGCACTATGTCACATGGTTGATGTTTCACTTAACAGAGACTGTCATATGAATTTTTGCAGGGGTTATTGGAGACTGATTTTGTTGCAGAGATATTTTTTTTTTGGTATAATGCTAGAGTGCTGGTAATTTGCTTCTCTGTCCTTATTTGATGAAGCCAAGTTGATCTAATTCTTTATAGTCACCACTGAGGACATATCCGCGTATCAGTACCATAGATCTATTTAATATAACTGCATGAGCTAAAGTATTAGGTGTATAGTTGACAAAGACTTGTGCTTTGTGATTGATATATTATTTTGCAGAGACAAAGTATGTCATTTGTGTGTCTTTGGCTGATTAAACGAGTTTGTTTTGAATGGTTATGAGTTGCATAAATCACATTGATTGTGTTCACTAGCATATACTAGTTGTTGATCTGGTGATTTTCCAATGTTAAAGCTTGTTGAAGCCTACACTTGAATATAGTGATTTATTTCTAGATCAATGACAAATGTTGAAGAAGCAATATCTAATCTGGTGTGATTGCAGGATTTGATGTAGAGGTTGATGACAATGTTCTTGTTTCATGATTAACATCTTGTTTTGCAAGGTTTATGAAAGAGATATATGCCACTATGTATTTTTGTATGGTTGAAACTTATGTGGCAAAGAACCATTGATGTTATGAGTTTTGTTGAGTTTTTGGTTAGGGTAGTCATGTTTGCTACTACTTGTCTTGAGTGAGAGATAGTTATGCCACTGGTTGTATTCATTATAGTTTCTAGTATTTGATCTATGTTTAGTTGATGGCTTATTAAGCCATACTGACATTTTAGAACACATTTTTTTAAGATAAACCCTTGTTACCTTCCTTACTGATTAATGTATCCTAGATACTGATGTGTTTTAAGCATAGAGTATGAGTTGTAGGAGTAGAGATCTAAGAAGTTTTGCATAGTTTCAATGTTGAGTTGCAAAGAGGTTGCATACTCAGTTGATGAGCAGTGTGGTTTTGTATTTGTTATTTAGCAGAAAAAGATTGGTTGTGGTTTGTATTTGGGAAAAGTTATGTTTACGAGTCAATGTCAATTGTAGAATGTCGAGAGCAGAGATTGTATTAAGGTGTTTTGAGTTGCAAGGGTTGATGTATGCTAGAGTTTTCCTGCTAGGGTTTGTGGTAGCTAATTGATTGTAGGGATCATGAGGTTATTTTCATTGTTGGTAATATGATATGTAATGTATGAGGACAATAATTATATATGATGCTCTGTATGCAAATTTTGAGTATGGTGTGTGTTGCATGAGGGAAATTAATTAATTATTATTATTATTTTTTATTTTTATCTTTATTTTTATTTTATGGGAGTGAATTAATGAGATGAGTTTGGCCACGTATTGCTAAGTGTTAGTATGTTCACACATGTCTTTGTTATCAGTGAATTTTATTATTTATATGCTTTCCATTCAAAGTACATGTTGCTGGTCTGATACATGTATGGCAATGAGACCCTAGATCCGATGCTTGAGTAGAGACATAATAATATTGCTATTGTTGTATACAGAGATGTATTACCATATGTCTAGTGCATTGTGGTAATGCCATAATATACCATTAAGGTTTAACCTTGCATTATTGTTTTGGTTGAGTGAAGAGTCACAGTTTGATAGGAAGAAGATTGATTTACATGGGCATTTATGTTACAGTAAGTTTGAGTTGTTGAGCAGTGTTGAGATTGGATTTTTGGCAGAGAAGTTGATGCTACTTGGTTTTGTTCCAAATTTAATTAGATACCATTAGGGTTTTCTCTTGGATGCACATGTTGAACATAAGCATATATTGATATAATGAATTTGATGGTTTTACCGGATTTATTGATGAAATATAGAACTATATATCGAGGAAAGAATTGTATTTGCTACAAATTTTTGTATGAACAAGATTGATGAGCATAATGTTGTATGTGGGTCTAGTTTGAAATTTGGATGAAACGTGGCCTACAAGATTTGATTTTGGTTTGGGTGGATCCAGTGTGAAAGATTATGAAATGATGTCCATAAAGGGTCTAAGGGTTGGAGCCTTTAGTGAGGGAATGGTAGCTTCCTTCCAGTGGTGGTTAGAGAACTTGATTAGGGAGTGGTGGCTAGAGAACTTGATGAGGGAGTGGTGGCTAGAGAACTTGATGAGGGAGTGGTGGCTTCCTTCCAGTGGTAGCTGGGGAAAAAATTGGAGGTGGTATACTCCAACAGGTAGGATCTTGTGCATTGGTAAAATCATGTGCTAATGCAAGATTTAAAAGATGATTTTTTGAATATTAATAAAAGAAGACAAATACAACAACAATGGTGGTTTTTCCCAGTTGGGTTTTCCACCTAATATCTGGTGTCTATATGATGATGATGATGATGCTAACTTGTTGATATGTTGTGATATTATGTTTCACTTACATTTATGATGCTCATGGTCTACATGTATTATCTTCTTATGTATAGATATGCTATCATAATGTGATACTTGTTAAATGATGATTCAATTAACATTATAATGAAAAATGAGAACTGTGTAAAAATTGATTTGGAACAAAATACTATTTCACCCCTCCTATTAGTATTTATAACAATTGGTATAAGGTCCATGTCCTTTAGGAATCAATTTAATAACTGGAAGGACATCTAAGGAATCATGGCAAGGAAGCACAAGAAGGAGATGACTCATAGGAAGAAGACTGTTCAAGATAATTGTGATAAGTGCAAGTGAGTTATCACATTCAGTGGCAATATCATCAATTATCGATCAAGGAAATTAGTAGTGGAACAAGTCATGTTCAAAAATATAGATAATCAAAGTATGCTTCTACTCAATAATGCAAACTATTAGCGAAGGAAAGACACGATGAAGCCTAAATTAATATCACTTGGATTTTATATTTTGCAATTATTATGTAATGGCTATACTAAAACTAGTCCATTAAATAAATAATTGTAGATGAATCATCAGGAAATAAATGAAATCTATTGCAACAAACCTGATTCAGAACTTGAGAAAGTTATGCACTATGAATATGCAAAATATGTTTGGAATAACTTGAAAGCCATCCATGAATGAGAAAATAGTGAAAGGAAGTTAAGAAATAATTTCATTCATCAGGTAAGTTGATAGGTAATCTTGCTTTCGAAAAAATCAATGTATCTAAAGAGGAAATTTGTAGCCTATTAGACGATGAATGTGAGCATGAAACAACTTCCATCATATTAAATGGAATTATAGATTCATAAGAAGAAAGGTTATATAATGAATTTAATCTTAGAATAAAACTTGTATCTGCTTTGAAAAAGATGGAAAGTATCAAAGAAAAGTTGCATGTATATGTAAACAAGGATCATAATATGAATGTGTAAACACCCGAACTCGAATAAAATAAAATAAATAAAATATTTTAATATGCAACCCATAGATAGAATGTCTTAATGACATGTTATGTAAAGATAACCATGATATATTCATTGATATTTATCACAGGGATGAGAGAGGTGCAAACTTTTTTTCCAAGTTAATATGTACTCTAAAAGAGGTTTGTACATAATGAGATGACTTGATTCCTCTCAGTGCATGCTACATCCATACTTAAAATGAAGTTATAATTACATGTATCTAAAATGATAAATTCAATTATAATTTTGTTAAATTTTTGAGGCTTATGTAATATGTAATATAACATGGAACAATTGCGAAATAAGTAAAAACTATATTGATTTTATTGCCACATAGGATACGTTGTGCCCTCCAATAAAAAAAATTAAACCTTTGAGAGCAATGCCCTGTAGCCTCAAGAGATTTCATGTAGACCATTGTGAAATTAAACCTGACAAACATTGTGAAAGGAAGTCACTTAGTTTCCAAATTAAATCCAAAAACCATATGATCTTGATCTTTTGTGTTAACGTACCTACCCACTACACTGCATTTAGCATGGGAAGGATGCAATGAATGAGCTTCTCCCTAGATGATCTTACTTCCCCAGTCCAGCAAGTGGGAAAAAACACATGCCACCAAGGAAACGAAATGGGTGAAGAGCCTTTTCTTTTTGTTGGCCAAATTGGTTTCATTAGATTATCAGAAAAAAAGGAGTACAAAAGATGTCTCAACGACCCCTTTTTCCTCATTTCGACCAGACTTTTTGGAATTTGGGTCTAGAGAATACCACAGGTAAGCTTGATCAGACATTATTTTCGCTGGGCTTAGAATCCATACACTGTTGAAGGGAGGCAAAAAGATCACAAAAATGAGCACATAGACTAGCAGCAACATATCATGGAGTTGGATTAGGAGGGATAATAGGGGGGCAACAAAATAACCAGTACTTTCATGCATATGGAAATAAATATGTTCCACTCAAGCTTCCAGATTTAGGAGGTGGTCATTTGTTCTGCGATTGCTCTGTCGAAGGCTGTCCAACTGTTCCAATATTTCATTATGACTGAATTGTATATAATTAGTATATGCAACCAATTCATTGCGGTCCTCGTACCTATGATTGAGGAGGATGTACATATTGACTTGTATTTCCTTAATTGCTTTTCTATGAACTCCATGGAAGCTAGAGAAACTATGCAACCTGGAGAGCGATTGGAAGTGAGAGCCACTTCGTCCACTTGTTCCAAACTGGCAGAGTTTCCTGAAGAGGAGCTATGTTGATGAGCTGGACAACTTGCATCCAATTTATGGCCACCGCGATGACGAGGCTGCCCTCTTTGGCGGGGCATAACGTTCAAAGATGAAGAACTAAGTAACGGGGTCATAGAGCACCCCTCAAAAATCCTTCCAAAAGATAACTGAAAACAAACATCGTAAAGGAAATAATACATGATGGTCTTGAGAATACTAGAAAACACACCAAGGTAGGATCACAAACAAGAACATAAGCATTTCCCCATAGTCAACGAAATTCCCGGGGAAAACTCGTCTCGACAACCCACAAACCCATAAAGGCAAACTCCTACTAGCCAATTGTGTTGAAAACAGACCCTTGAAACACTGACCTGGAAACAACAATAGGTAAACCAACTAAAAAAACTTAAGGAAAGACCGAACAACCTCTTAGATGAGACATAGACATAGGTTTCCGCTAGAGGTGTTCAAAAACAAAGGCACCAACAAGAGCCAGACTTAAGAAACTCAGGTATGTAACTAAAAACAGAGACACCATAGTGGTTATTACAGACGTTCAAACTCAAATACCAGAGTTCAAGAGGGTAACCTTCACAAGATGCTTAAAAATTGTGAGAGGAACAAAAGACAAACCACCTAGATAAGGGGAAATTAAAATCTAGATTTACCTTGGTGTTGACTAAGGAGAAGACCTCTGTGGACCTGAAATTCTAAACTAGGCGAGGGTGACAAAGCTGCTAGAGAGATGCTACGCCAATAGCCAATTCCCTAGTCTAGAACGTTCCAGGGTCCTAGGTATTTGTTTGCGAACCATACATATTCCACAATATTGCAAGAAAACCTTCCACTATACAACGCCTACCAATACAATTTCTAGGCGAGCACTCATGATTCCCGGTGATCTCTCTGCAAAGCGTCCGACTCCCAAAATTCATCGCCTAGAACTCTAATTGTAAAATGAATTCCACCTTCCCTCTTAACATAATTGAATTACCTTCTTGATTCTCCTGCAGGCATAAAGATCTAATGATGGAGTCGCTCCTTAAGATGAGAATGTGTGCCATGTGGTGGAGTTGGAAAAACCCAATGACCGCATCCCAACGTTTGTCCACCCCAATCAGGTGGGGGGGTGAATACCCTTTGAATAAGATGAGCACATGATAAATTTATAAATGTACTATTTGGGAGAAGACCAACTACTTTGCAATGTCTACATATTAGAAATTTTAAAAGCATTGAAAATGTGGGTAATCGATGCATGTCTCAAACATTGATTCCGGTTGGTTGGTTGGGTAGTTATAAGAATGTGAGATGAGCATTTGATTTTTTTTTTTTATTTTTATTTTATTTTTTTATTTTTTTTTTTTTTTTTTTATTTTTTTTATTTTTTTATTTTTTTTTTTTAAATGAAAAGAAGAAGCTCCCCAAGCATACATAGTCCGCTCATAATTGGACCATGAGACTTGTGAGGACCAAACCTCACCACACTAACCATTGCACCACATCTTGCAATTGACAATGAAAAACTATTTAATTCATTTAAATTAACATTTATCTTCTAAAATTAAAAAAATAAAACCTTTTAACTTATTATTCTTCAACTTTCAACTAGGCTGCAGTTTATTATTATTATGATGCGTCTTAATTAATGTGATTTCACGACCACCAACCTGGGATGGTAAAGTGCATAGGCTCAATAGAGTAGAGTTTTCATTTTCTATGTATTACATTACACACATGCACAATTGGCATCAACACTAAATCTCTTCGTAGACAAATTGGTTTGATTTCAAATTAATTGTTTTAGAAAGAACACTTTTGTTATAGTTTGATAAATGTTTAGAAATATATAAGTATTAATTAAATTATATATTTATTTTTATAAATAATTTTAAATTATTTATTACTTTAAGGTAGGGATTATAGCTTTAGCATTGCGGTTAAAGTGCGTTGAATTTTTTTTGGGTTTTGTGTTTTGAAATTTTAACCAAAATTTTAGGAAAAATGCTTAATATTTCTATTTTACCATAAATTCAAAAGTATTTTTCTCATTTTTTATTTTTATTTATTTTTAATTTTTAGTTCACTGAGGAGCTTTGATGGGACATAATTCCCCTAGTGGAGGACATTTTATTTTTCGGTATTTGTCAATACATGACAATTCATTTTAAAACATAAAAAATTAACTAATTTTTTGAGTGGCAATTATGTCAGTGAGTGCTCTGACATTGACATTGTTATGCTAGTGCTCTACCTAATGATGGTAAAACTAACACGATTGCAGGCCCTTTATGTATAAGGGGGGATGGGGATGAGAGGGGTCACGGGGGAGGGTGGCCATATTGGAAGGTGCTAAACAAATATACAATTAATATTATTAGTGTGTTTCATTGTTTGGAGCTTTCACTATGTAGAGGAAGCTTCCTCTACAGAGTGAAATCTCCACACAATAAAAACATAATAATAATATTAATTGCGTATTTTTGTTTACCACCCCTCCACTCCCCCCCCCCCCACTTAATCTTCCTCTGCATAATGAAATATTTTCACAACGAAAGTTTCGCATAAGGACCTTCACTATGGCACAAATTAAGAAACTCAGATGTCATGTTGGGTAATTTGTTTTTGCCATGTCGAGAATCTAACTGCAGCTTTAAGTTTAAAAGAAAATTCTATTCTTAAACAAATGGCTTGAAAATATATGATTATAAAATGAAATTTAGATGATACATCATGCTCTCTCAGTATCCTAAGCTATGTATTCATTCAATTCATTTTTGCTCGACAATATAACTAGATCACATTTACACAATATCTCAGAGACTAGGAATGAATTGATATGGCTTTATAGATGTCAATAGTGGCGTACATACTCTTATGTTGTTATATAAGTCTCATAGTTGAATAAAAAAATTGTTGGCACCTATTACCTTGGTAATACAACTTGGTAGTTGATGAGGTAGCTTAGAACAATTTCATAACGCTATCAATTTGGTGTAAGGGTTTCAAAATTAAGAACTGTGTATTGACCCAGTTTTCTCTAGGAATCAAGTACAAAGCGTCTCAATAAAATTTGAACACAAAATGAATTACAGCCCCATAACAGCTAACTAACTTAATAGCTTACCTGCATTTTCTAGTGGGGGATGGATAATTATTGATTCAATATCATTTTCGACCTAACTAATATTAAACATGATATCAATTTTTTAAATTGTTGATAGCATATTAACCTAGCATCGCTTTAAGTGCAGAGTTATTAACGTGAAACAAATACCAATTTTAATATTTAAAGCTATGAAGATATGTTCATTATGCGACCTAGACTCATTAACACAATCCCTTTCCAAACGTTTTAATTTTAACAGATCAAAAATCTATTCAATGACTACAACAAATCCTTGTGATAAGCTTTCTCTTTAGCTCCCCTTTTTGCTTCCATTGACCTTTTTAGTGTATTTTTCTCCACCTTTTAAAAAAAACCAGTGCTATTTATTGGGATGGCACTATTTTTATATTTTTTTCACCAATCACAACCAATCAACACTATTTAGCATTAGATTTTGTGTCAGCTTTAGTGCCAGATTTAGCGCCAACTTTAGTACGACCTTCTCAAATCACCTTTAGCACTCCATGAAAGTTGAGCTTGATCTCCCACGCATCTATTTTTTTTTTCCAAATTGGTAAACTTACTCATCAAAGATTCATTCTCCTCCTGTAGAGAAGCCTTTTCTTCTTGAAGGCCATCGATATGATATTTATAACCCATGACCTTCATGCTCAACAACAAAACGCCTCCCAATAGAAGCAGGTGAACAAAGCTATGTTTCCTTTGTATGGCATGCCGAATGAAGCTAAGATTTTTCTCATTTTTATCTACAAACGAAGGATCCATCTTAACTATGGAACTTGCAGATTACAATTTCATATATTGAACAATTGCAAGTTGCGGGCTTCACACATTTCTCCAATTTTTTTCATTGGAGAGAAGATGCCCAAATTGCGTGCAATTATTTAATGAAGGAGTGTGTGTGAATGTGTGCAAATTATGTATGTGCGTTGTTATGCTATATTAGAGTTTATTTCGTAAGGAAAGAAAGGACAAGCGGGGAATATTCACCATTGACTTTCTTTCATAAGGAAGGACCTTTGACCAAGCAAGAAATCTCAGGAAGCATAAATAGGGGAAGGATGTAGTGAATGAGCCTCTCCCTAGATGATCTTACTTCCCCAGCCCAACAAGTGGGAAAAAGAACATGCCACTAGGGAAATGAAATGGGTGAATAGCCTTTCGAATAGGACGAGCATAATCAATGAAAAAATGTATCCCTTGTAATAGGTGGGGTAGAGATGAATGGTATTTACTTTCTCTATTTATGGATATGTAGGAAAATATCACAAAATGTTCCCCACCTATTGTTGCTCTTTATATTATCCAGGTTATTTCCTTTCTAAAATTGTGGTTCTTGCTGGTACTATAACTTTTTTTTATTGTTTATGGGCTAATATTTGATATTAATTACAAGGAAATGATGTAAAAGAATAGAGTAATGCTAGTAAAATGTGCTGCAAAAATTCCCTGCAAAGAAGTTAGGTGATTTGGGAGAAGACCAACTACTTCTTTAAAAAGTCTACATATTGGACATTTGAAAAGCATTGAAAAGTGGGCCATCAATGCATGTCTCAAACATTGATTCTAGTTGGTTGGGTGGGTAGTTAAAAGAACGTGAGATAATCATTTGTAATTTTTTGTTTTTTAACTGAAGAAATTGCGCCCAGAGCAACGCTTAGCCGTAAATAGTAAGCTCAGGATTAGACCATGAGACTTGTGGGGACCAAATCTCCCCCACCTAACTGTTGCACCACATCTTGTAGTTGACAATGAAAGAATATTTAATTATTTCAAATTTAATTTTATCTTCAAAATTTCAAAAATAAAATATTTTAACTTATTATTGTTCAACATTCAAGTAGGACGCATTTTATTATTATTATGATGCATCTTAATTAATCTGATTCCATGACCACCAACCTTGGACGGTAAAGTGTGCACGCTCAATAGAGTAGAGTTTTCATTTTCTATGTATTACACCATATAGTGCACAATGAGGCATCAAGACTCAATCTCTTTGTAGACAAATTGGTTTGACTTCAAATTAATTGTTTTAGATAAAACACTTTTGATATAGTTTGATAAATGTTTAGAAATATGTAAATTAAATATTTTTAAAATTTCTATTTATTTTATTTTATTATATTTTATTAATCTGAGGCAAGGATTATAGCTTTTGCCTTGCGGTCAAAGTGCGTTGGCTTTGCATTTTTTTGTTGTGTTTTGCAATTTTAACCAAAGTTTTAGGGAAAATGTTTATTATTCTATTTTCCCGTAAATTCAAAAATATTTTCTAATTTTATGATTTTGTTTTCTTCTAATTTTTGATTGGTTGAGGAGCTTTGATGGGACATAATTCCCCTAGTGGAGGGTGTTTTATTTTCGGTATTTGTTAATGCATGGCAAATCATTTTAAAATAAAAAAAATAATTTTGTGAGTGGTCATTCTGTTGGTGAGTGCTCTTACATTGACATCGTTATGCTACTGCTTTGGCCAATGATGCCATAACTGACATGGCTGCAAGTCTTTTACGTATGCCGGGGGGAAAGAGGAGGGGTTGAAGAAATATCCAATTAATATTATTGTTATGTTTCATTGTGCGGAGGAAAGCTTCCTCCGCACAATGAAACATAATAATAATATTAATTGGATATTTGTCCAACCCTCCCCCCCCCCAAAACCTCTGCACAATGAAATTGTAATATCCCCAATTTCGTGAGCATGGGAGTCACAAAGGAATTTTGCCCAATTTTAGTAATATTAATTAAAAAGGGGCAAATATTATTGGAGAAAGGTGGCTAGTATCATTTTATCAAAAAATAGCGGAAAATTATTATTTTATTAAATGGTGGAAAAAGTGACTTAGTGGAAAATGACCCCCACCAATAAAATAATATTAAAAAAAGAGTCTAGAGGCATGAGGAGAAATTCTAAAAGGAGGATGGAATCATTTTGTGGATTATCTTTGGTCATTTTACAATTTCAACTTTAGTTCTCTTGATTTTCTTAGCCAAGACAACCGTGTTGTTCAGCACAAGGGATTTTCGTGCGGAAATTCCACCTCTACCTTCGGTGAACTTCAAGTGTCACCCTAGGGGAGTAAGGAGTCCAACTTAGGGCTTCTCTAGGAGCTACATTGCAAACCATTTCCAGTTGGAGCATGCTTCTCTTAGGGCATAGAAGGAAATTTGAAGAGGCTGAGAGAAGGTGGCAAACAATAGAGTTTTGGCCAGAGAATTTGCAGAGATTTATCCATATGGAGGGCGAGTTTTTCCTTGGTGATTTGTAGGGCTGAGAGTGCTGCATTTTGGAGGGTCGAATTTACCATTTCAGGGGTTTCTAGACAGTTACTGGACAAACATTTTGACAGAGAGATTTGGAGAGCTCGGGCTAAGGATGAATAAAGAGGCTTGGAGGAGTGATTTGCAGGGGTTGGAGGAGATTTTTCTAGTAATTGATTGGCCTTCTACAACATAATTATTTCGACAAGCCATTTTTTCAGCTAGTTGGAACCGTACACATTTATTGGAGTCACCGAGGCACATTGGATTTAGCCCAAACCCTTTTTGGGTTTTTGTGAGCTTATTGAGAGGAGTCTCCAACTAATTTTATAGCAATTTTCGGGTAATAGTCGGGCCTGAAATCCTCATTCTTATAGTAGGGCGAATTGCTAGTTAGTTGGGGAATCTGCGTCACTTGGTGGGCTCAATTTTGGCTTGGAGTTAGACCAAACCCTTTCTGGGATTTTGGAGAGGAGTCAGTGGCTACAATTTCAAGGTGATCCAAACATTCTTGAGCACATAATATTCAGTCCCTTACTATTGTACGAGTTGTTGAAGTTTGCTTCTGCGTCATCTCTCACAGGCCTACGCAGTTCTCTTGGGTAATTGTTGTGTGGAGTGTCAGTCAGAGGACTTAGGGGCTGAGTTGTTAGTATTTCATTTGGAGGGAGATTGTGGGGATATTTCTAGCATTTTGGAGCAACAATTCATCATTTTTGGCTATAGGTGAAGCATTTTGGTATTTGAGGAGGGCCAAGCTATTTGGAGTCGAATTTGGAGGGTCAAAATTAGAGAAAACCCTTTGTGGGGTTTTCTAGGTTTTTGACAAAGATCACATCCCCAAATTTACAGATTTTTCTGGCAATTTTGAGGGGCCAAATCAGGGTGCCAATTCAGTGAGTAGTGAAGAAAAATTGGGCCAGCGCAGATTTCTGGAGGGACAAACTATTGCAACAATTGGGCATTGGGATTTTGATCACTTGGGGCTTGTAGCTTGTCTTGAGCAAACCCAAGCACACTCCTTCCAATTTTATTGTCCTCCAACAGTTTATTTATAATAAAAATTGGCCATTTGGGTGTTTCAAAGCATTTTTCTGTTCATGGGTGGTTACTGAAATTTATTGTGTTGTTATTTTTGTGCATGTCTTTGATTATCTCTGTAAAATTTCTATTTGGAATATTATATAAATATTTGCACAAGGAAAGCTTCACACAAGGATCTTCATTGTGGCAGAAATTAAGAAACTCAAATGTCATGTCGAGTAATTCATTTCTGCCATGTCGAGAATCTAACTGCAGCTTTAAGTTTAAAAGCGAATTATATTCTTAAACAAATGGCATGGAAATATATGAGTAGAAAATGAAATTTAGACGATACATCATGCTCCCTCATTATCCTAAGCTATTTATTAATTCAATCCATTTTTGCTCGAGAGTAGAACTAGATCACATTTATACAATATCTCAGAGACCAAAAATGAATTGATATGAATTTATAGATGTCAAGAGTGGCATACATAATCTTATGTTGTTATATAAGTCTCATAGTTGGACGAAAATTCAGTTGGCACCTATTACCCTCGTGATACAACATGGTAGTTGATGAGGTAACTTAGAAAAATTTCATAACACTGTCGATTTGGTGTAAGTGTTTCAAAATTAAGAACTATTTATTTACTTAGTTTCCTCTGAGAATCAAGTGGAAAATGTCTGTATAAAATTTCAACACAAAAAGAATTTTACAGTCCCGTAGCAGCTAACTAAGTTAATAGCTCACCTACTTTTTCTAGTGGGAGATGGACAATTACCGATTCAATATCGTTTTAAACCTAACTAATATTAAACCTGATAACAATTTTTTAAATCGTCGATAGGATATTAACCTAGCATCACTTTAAGTGTAGAGTTATTAACCTGAAACAATACCAAATTTATTATTTAAATCTATGATGATGTGTTCATTATGCGAGCTAGACTGATTAACACAATCTCTTTCCGAACATTTCAATTTTAATAGATCACAAATCTATTCAATCACTACAACAAATGCTTGTGATAAGCTTCCTCTTTAGCTCCCTTTTTTGCTTCCACTGACCTTTTTAGTGTATTTTTCTCCACCTTTTTTAAAAAATTGACACTATTTATCGGGATGGCGCTATATTTTATTTCCCGATCACAGATAGTCGACGCTATTTAGCACCGTATATGCATTGTCTTTAGCGCCAAATTTAGTGCCAACTTTAGCGCCGACTTTAACACAACGTTCTCAAATCACCTTAGTGCCTCCATAGTTGAGCTTGATCTCTCACGCATCTATTTTTTTTCAAATTGGTGAACTTACTCATCAGAGATTCATTCTAGTGCAGATAATTCTTTTCGTCTTGGAGGCCATCGATACGATATTTCTAACCCATAGTCTTCATGCTCAATAATAAAACCCCTCCCATTAGAAGAAGGTGAATAAAGCCATGCTTCCTTTATATGGCATGCCTAATGAAACTAAGATTGTGTTGATATTTATTTACAAACGAAGGATCCATATCGGTTGTGGAACTTGTAGATTATATATCCAGAGATTGAATAATTGCAAGCTGCGGGCTTCACACATTTCTCCCAATTTTTTCATTGGAGAGGGGTCGCCCAAATCATGTACATCTATTTAATGAGGGTGAGTGTGAATGTGTACAAATTATGTATGTGTGTTGTTATGATATTTTTGGAAGTCTGAAAGTCCGTGTAACAATATTTACTAGATTATTTTCATTTAATATATAAATTATAGTTTTAGAATATCCTTCAATTACTATTGAACATAAAATATTGGATATGAAAAAATTAATTCCCATTGACCATGCAATCATTTATGCTTACCTTCCCATTTGAATTTTAGATAATCAAAATAATTTGGCCTTCATTATTTATAATGATACCACCACCACTACCCTCCCTTAAGTTTTCCCTAGAAGCATTATTGAAGTTTAATGTATACCTCTTTAACATATGTGGGTTCCAAGGAGACTATGGACTGCTTGTTCCCAAATCTCTATCCATTAATCAAAACACAAATAGATCTTCTTGGAGTATGAGATAATATCTATTCAAGAGGAGAAAGAAACTATAGGATATCCTAGGGGTTGTGCTCCTTTTGCGATTCTTGGATGGATCTCATCTAATTTAGCTCAAATTTAGGCTGGATCCTTTTTTATTTTATTTTATTTTTGTTTTGGAGTTTTGCTTTTATTATTTTTAAAATTTAAAGTAGGTCATAAATTAAATGACATGAAAAAAGTGTTGTCTCTGAAGATGGAATTTAGATAATTTATGACTTATGGGCCTTTTGGCCATTTCCTCAAGGTTTCTTTAATTGACCTATGGAAAAGTGGAATTTCAGCAAAACTGTCTACTCATTTTGACCATTTAAGTGTTTTTGGACGTTGAAACAAGATATGATAACTGCTCTCATCTTCTTTTCTATATTCCTTGGAAACCTATGTTTTTCAATGCTAACTAGATGAATGTGGCAATCTCGGGTCTAGATCTTCTTCCAAAAAAATGTCTTACTATATGAAATTCTTCTTTAAAAAGGTAGGGGTAGTGATTTGTTCTTCAACATGATTTATTCCTTATTTTATCAATACCATTTCTCTCAATACTTTGCAACACATATTCCATCTACTAGAGGAAATCCTAGATAGTTCGCATATAAATTATCTTGTTTTAAGTTCCAACATCGTCAGGATTTCTCCTTTTAGTCCTAGGAAAAAAATGATTTATTTATTTTAATGGTAGATGGTCTAGCCTGTGGATCTCTTAAACATTTCAATGGCATTTTTATTGCTTCAACTTCTTTTAGACTGGGATATTGTAGAGGTAGTACATTAGATTCAAATTGTAAATGGGAAATACGACTTGAAGTAGATGAAATTCTTAATACTTCCAAATGTTGTGATGATGGGGTACGAAAGATGATTTTTCTAAGGGAATTAATTTTAATAACCCAAACTACTAGCAATTTATTATCTAGCAAATCACTTGTCTCAGTTAAATTGGCCATGAGATGGAGTTAGCCTTAACTAACTAGCCATGCATAAGTGAAAAGATCATGCATGCATAACAATTGCATCCTATTATCCTCACATACTTGAAGCACACATTTCTTAGTGATGACTCTAAGGTTGGCATGCATGAGTGGATTGATGAGCTAGTGGTGCATGTGGGAAATGACAACTCAAGTTGTTGATATGAGGTAGTAGGTGGGCTCAAGATGCAAGAGCAGTGGTCTCATCTATCACTCATTATTTAAAATTAAAATCATGAGATCATGCCACCTCACCACATAAGTCAACAAACACATTTTTGCATGATATTTCCTATTTTTCAATCTCTTCTTGTCCCCTCATGTGGGAGTAAAGGTAGATAGACACTTTGTTTAGCTGAGAAGTGACCCCCCCATACTTAGACACACACAAGAGCAATTACATAATGTTTCATGGCATCCAAAGGGTTCGATTTTCATACCTTGATTACGTATGAAGCTATGGTGCTGATGCTTTGGATTTGAAGACTTATTTTTGTAGGTGTTTCATGGAAGAAAATATTGTATCTTCATGGTTGGTTGTTGTTAGAGATATTTTTCTTTCATTAATTTCCAACCTTATTTTCATTGTTGGGGTCATTCTTCAATCAATTTGGTTATGCTAAGCCCCTCCTAGCCTCTGTCCTTCAATTTGTGATGGTAATGGTGGCTTTGTTAGGACCTTGGAGAATGCTACAGGAAAAAAAGTTTCTTGTAGAAATTACAAATACTCCACAAAATCATTATTTCTTGGAATTGTAACCATTATGGATACTTGATGGGGATCGCGTAAGAGTGTTTTGTAGGTGGAAATGGTGGAAAATGGAAAGTTCAAGTCATGGCTTGGGCAAGGAGGCAAGAAACTAGCCCATATAGAAATGCTAGTTTTTGAAAGTGTTGGGATTTCAATTCTGCTCAATTGGATTGATGAGGATGACAATTAGAGACATGGTGGTGGCTTCCTTTTCCTTAAAAGGTGAGAAAAGTCAGATATGTTTTTTTTGTAAAACAAGCTAAACTGTATGGAGATTTTTAAGCCATGTTTTGGAAGTGCTCAAATATTTGTTTTAACTTGGGGGATCGATGAGTTATTAAATGATAAGCATAATGACACATTTCCTAGCTAAATAGGTGAAATAAACTTTCTACTGTAGCTTTTTCCTAAAATAACTCTGTAAATAAGACCAGAATGATGTTGTAGAGGTAGTGCAAAGTGACAAGACACACTTTTTGTCACTTGGAGGTGGTGTAGGATTTTTTTTTGAAGTTGTGGGTACCTTCCTCCATAAAAAAGGTGGAAAAAATATGGGTCTGTAACTTAAAAAAAAATCTTTTTTGTTTTTGTAGAGAGTAAAAGAAGTGAATCATCTAGGGAAGAAAATAATGCATACTTTGATACCTCCTAGTTTTCATTCTAGCTATTATGGGTAGTGATTTGTTCTTCCACGTTGCTGATTTATTCTGTATTTTATCAAAAAAATTTCTCTCAATACTTTGCAATACGTCTTCCATCTACTAGAGGAAAACCTAGATAAATCGTATTCAACATTTCTTCTTTTAAGTTCCAACATTGTCAAAATTTGTTTTTTAGTCCTAGAAAAAAATTGTTTGTCTATATTAATGGTAGAGGGTCTAGCCTGTGGGTCTCTTAAACATTTCAACGATTTTTTTTTTATTGCTTTGACTTCTTTTAAAAATGCATATCCTAGAAGTAGGACGCCAACTTCAAATTGTAAATGCGAAATAGGGCCGGAAGTAGATGAGATTCTTAATCCTTCCAAATGTTGTGATGATGTGGCACGAGAGATGAGTTTTCTAAGGGTGTTAACTTTAATAACCCAAATTACTAGCAATTTATTATCTAGCAAGTCACTTTACTCAGTTAAATTGACCATACGATGGAGTTAGCCTTAAATAACTAGCCATGGATAAGTAAAAAGTTCATGCGTGCATAAAAATTGCATCCTATTAGCCTCACATACTTGCAGCACACATTTCTTAGTGATGACTCTAAGGTTGGCATGCATGAGCAGATTGATGAGCTAGTGTTGCATGTGGTAGATCATAGCTCGAGTTGTTGATATGAGGTGGTAGGAGGGCTCAACATGTAGGATCAGTTGTCTTATATACCACTCATAATTTAAAATTAAAATCATGAGATCATGACACCTCACCACATAAGTCACCAAACACATTGCATGATATTTCCTGTTTGGTATCTTCCTGTCCCCTCATGTGGGAGTTGAGGAACATGGAAAATTTATTTAGCCAAGAAGTGACCCCTGATAGTTAGACACACACAAGATAAATTACATAGTGTTTCATGGAATCTGAAGGGTTTGATTTGAATACCTTGCATACCTATGGAGCTCTAGAGTTGATGCTTTGGATTTGAAGATTTGTTTTTTAGGTGTTTCATGGAGGAAAATATTGTATCTTCAAGGATGGTTGTTGTTAGAGATATGGTTCTTTCATTACTTCCCAACCTCGTTTTCATTGTTTGGGTCCTACTTCAATCAATTTGGTGATATTGAGTCCATCCTAGTCTCTGTGCTTCAATTTTTGATTGTAAATGGTGGCTTTGTTGGGCTCTTGAAGGCTGGTATAAGAAACAAATTTTCCTGTAGCAATATAAAAGATTCCATAAAATCACGATTTCTTGGAGTTGCGACCATTGTGGATACTTCATCGAGATAAGTTAAGAGTGTTTATAGGTGGACATGGTGGAAAATGGAAAGGTCAAGTCATGAGTTGGGCAAGGAGGCAAGAAACTAGCCCATACATAAATGCCAATTTTTGAAAGTGTTTGGATTTCAATTCTGCTTGATTGGATCAATGAGGATGATAATTTTTGAGACATGGTGGTAGCTTCATTTTCGTCAAAACGTGAAAAAAAGTCACATCTAATTTTTTTTTTGTAAAACATGCTAAAACGTATGGGGTTTTTTAGGCCATTTTTTGAAAGTGCTCAGATCTCAATTTTGACTTGGGGGAATTAAATTAGAAGCTTAATGACACATTTCCCAACCAAATAGGTGAAAAAATCTTGTTTTCGTAGCTTTTTCCAACATTGTCAGGATTTGTCTTTTTAGTCATAGATAAAATGATTTGTCTATGTTAATGGTAGATGGTCTGGCCCGTGGGTCTCTTAAATATTTTGGTGGCATTTTTTATTGCTTTGGATTCTTTAATAATGGCATATCCTAGAAGTAGTACGTCAATTTCAAATTTTAAATGGGAAATAGGGCCGGAAGTAGACGAGATTCTTAATCGTTCCAAATGTTGTGATGATGGTGCATGAGAGACGATTTTTTAAGGGTGTTAATTTTAAGAACCCAAACTACTAGAAATTTATTGTCTAGCAAATCAATAATCTCAATTAAACTATCCATGTGATGGAGTTAGCCTTAACTAACTAGCCTCACTACTAGACATCATCCTAGGTGGCATCCAATATTAAAGTAGGCTTACAAAAAATAGAAAAAGATAAAAATAGATGATGATACCTAATGGTAGGGATGTCTATTAGATGAAGAAAAATGGTCATATGTGGACCTAATGTTGGAGCAAGATTTTGGGCTACAATTTTTTGGATTTGTGCAGAGGAGCAACATGCAAAAGTGTACCACGTAGGAAGGTAAACTAAGGGTCAGTGCATGGAAATACATGGAATAAGGAAAGCATTTAGGCTTATTTTCTGAATAGTTTGTGAACAACAAAAACTTATTTGAAGAAATTTAGTGTGTAAAATTAGTAATTAAATAGTATACTATTTGAATAAATCAGAAAGTATAGAGAAATACAGAGAATGAGTAAAGTCATTAGGCTTATTTTGTGAACAATTTCTGAACAACAGAAACTTACTAGAAGCAAATTAGAGTTTAAAATAAGTAATTAAATAGTATACAATTTCAATCAACCAGATTAACTAAGAAATGAAACTTGGGCATGCATTTTAGTGAAGCAAGAAAACTTTGGCATGATTCACAAAAATGCACGTTGAAACTTCATTTCAAGGCCAAATTGAATTATTCAAATTGTAGATTATTTTTTTACTCATAAGCAACATTAATACAATTAAAGTTTTCTAATTTAGTGATTTGAAGGTTGAAGTTAATGCAAATGAAAGTACTGCAACAATCACACCACAAAAGTGTCAACAATATGTGAACTACAAAAACTTACTGGAAGAAAATTAATGTGTAAAATTAGTAATTAAATAATATACAACTTGAATCAATCAGATTGGCCAAGAAATGAAGCTTGGGCATGCATTTTATTGAAGCAAAGCAATTTTGGCCTGCTTCACAAAAATGCATGCTTAACCTTCATTTCAAGGCCAAATTGAATGATTCAACTTGGGGAGTATATTTTTACTCATAAGTAACATTAATACAATTAAAGTTTTCAAATTTAGTGATTTGAAGGTCAAAGTTAATAAAAATGAAAGTGCTGCAACAATTGCAGTTCATGGTGTTCCCCAAAAATTGTCAATAGTTTGTGAACAACAGAAACTTATTGGAAGAAAAATAGTGTGTAAAATTACTAATTAAATAGTATACGATTTGAATCAATTAGATTTGCTAAGAAATGAAGCTTGCACATGCATTTTAGTGAAGCAAGGCAATTTTGGCATGCTTCACAAAAATGCATTCCAAACCTTCATTTCAATGCCAAATTGAATGATTACACTTGGAGAGTGTTTTTTACTCATACGTAACATTAATACAGTTAAATGTTTCTAATTTAGTGATTTTAAGGTCGAAGTTAATGTAAATGAAGTGTTGCAACAATCACAGTTCATGGTGTCCCCCCAAAAGTGTCAACAATTTGTGAACAACAAAAACTTACTGGAAGAAAATTAGTGTTCAAAATCAGTAATTAAATAGTGTACAATTTGAACCAATCAGGTTGGCCAAGGAATGAAACCTGGGTGTGCATTTTAGTGAAGCATGGTAATTTTCCCCTGCTTCACAAAAATGCACTCCCAACTTCCGTTTCAAGTCCAAAATTGAATGATTCAATTTGGAGAGTATTTTTTTACTCATAAGTAACATTAATGCAATTAAAATTTCCCAATTTAGTGACTTGAAGGTCGAAGTTAATATAAATGAAAGTGCTACAACAATCATAGTTCATGGTGTCCCTCAAAAGTTCAACAACTTATGAACAACAAAAACTTACTAGAAGCAAATTAGTGTATAAAATTACTAATTGAATGGTATATAATTTGAATCAATCGGATTGGCCAAGAAATGAAGCCTAGGTGTACATTTTAGTGAAGCAAGTCCACTTCACAAAAATATATGTCCAACCTTTATTTCAAGGCCAACATGAATGATTCAACGTGGAGAGTATTTTTTGGCTCATAAGTAACATTAATGCAATTAAAGTTTTCTAATTTAGTGATATGAAGGTTGAATTTAATGTAAATGAAAGTGCTGCAACAATTGCACTTCACGGTGTCCCCTCAAAAGTGTCACTAGTTTGTGAACAACATAAGCTTACTGGAAACAAATTAGAGTGTAAAATTACTAATTAAATAGTACACCATTTGAATCAATTATATTGGCCAAGAAATGAAGTCTGAGAGTGCATTTTAGTGAAGCAAGGCAATTTTTACCTGGTTCACAAAAATGCATGCCCATCCTTCATTTAAGGCCAAATTGAATGATTTAACTTGGAGAGTATTTTTTTACTTGTAAGTAATATTAATACAATTAAAGTTTTCTAATTTAGTGATCTAAAGGTTGAAGTTAATGTAAATGAAAGTGTTGCAACAATTGCAATTCACGGTGTCCCCCCCAAAAGTGTCAATAGTTTGTGAACAACAAAAACTTCATGGAAGTAAATTAGTGTGTAAAATTAATAATTAAATAGTATACAATTTGAAAAATTCAAATTGGCCAAGAAATGAAGTTTGGGCGTGCGTTTTAGTGAAGCAAGGAAATTTTGGCTTGCTTCACAAAAATGCACTCACAACCTTTATTTCAAGGCCAAATTGAATGATTCAACTTGGAGAGTATTTTTTTACTCATAACTAACATTAATACGATTAAAGTTTTCTAATTTAGTTATTTAAAGGTCAAAGTTAATGTAAATAAAAGTGTTGCAACAATCACAATTCATGGTGCCCCCCCAAAAGTGTCAACAATTTGTGAACAAAAAAAACTTAATCGAAGAAAATTAGTGTGTAACACTAATAATTAAATAGTATACAATTTGAATCAATCAAATTGGCCAAGAAATGAAGCCTTGACATGCATTTTAGTGAAGCAAGCAAATTTTGGCATGCTTCACAAAAATGCACCCAACCTTCATTTCAAGGCCAAATTAAATGATTCAACTTGGGGAGTATTTTTTTACTCATAAGGAACATTAATGCAATTAAAGTTTTCTAGTTTACTGATCTAAAGGTGAAAGTTAATGTAAATGAAAGTGCTGCAGTAATCTCAATTCACAGTGTCACCCCAAAAGTGTCAACAGTTTGTGAACAACAAAAACTTACTAGAAACAAATTAGTGTGTAATATTACTAATTAAATAGTATATAATTTGAATCAATAACATTGGCTAAGAAATGAAGTCTAGGCATACATTTTAGTGAAGTAAGACAATTTTGGCCTGCTACACAAAAATGCATGAGCAACCTTCATTTCAAGGTCAAATTGAATGATTCAACTTGGAGAGTATTTATTTACTCACAAGTAACATTAATACAATTAAATTTTTCTAATTTTGTGATATGAAGGTCAGAATTAATGTAAATGAAAGTGTTGCAGCAATCACATTTCACAGCATCCCCTCGAAAGTGTCAATAGTTTGTGAACAACCGAATCTTACTAGAAGAAAATTAACGTGTAAAATTACTAATTAAATAGTATACAATTTTAATCAATCAAATTGGCCAAGAAATGAAGCCTGGCCATGCATTTTAGTGAAGCAAGGCAATTTTGGCATGCTTCACAAAAGTTCATTCTCAACCTTCATTTCAATGCCAAATTGAAAGATTAAACTTGGAGAGTATTTTTACTCATAAGAGATATTAATGCAATTAAAGTTTTCTAATTTAGTGATCTGAAGGTCGAAGTTAATGTAAATGAAAGTGCTACAACAATCACAGTTCACAATGTCCTCTCAAAAGTGTGAATAGTTTGTGAACAACAAAAGCTTACTGGAAGCAAATTAGTGTGTGAAATTAATAATTAGATAATATACAATTTGAATCCATCAGATTGGCCAAGAAATGAATCCTGGGCGTGCATTTTAGTGAAGCAAGGGAATTTTGGCCTGCTTCACAAAAATGCATGCCCAACCTTCATTTCAAGGCCAAATTGAATGATTCAACTTGGAGAGTATTTTTTTACCCATAAGTAACATTAATACAATTAAAGTTTTCTAATTTAGTGATCTAAATGTCTAAGTTAATGTAAATGAAAGTGCTGCAACAATACCCGGATGCGGGTGATATTTGAGCTCATTAATGGTGCTAATTAAGAGTGACAGTTCTCGGCATTGCCAGCTGCTGGCCAGCGCTATTCTCCAAGCCCATACTTGGCTCATGCTTGCTCACATAAGGCACGAGCAGGTCTGCTTGCAGATTGAATTTAATGTTCACATCGGCCGAGACAAGGCAGTGGTTGGTTTAATCATGGAGAATTCAGACTTCAAACCCATTGTTTGCTCCCGTCCTCTAACCTCTGCCCATCCTATGAAGAAATCCTTTGTAGCAGAATGGTTTCAGGTAATCACTGCTGTCTCCTGTTGGCTCTTGATTTTGGAATTGGGTTGTCTATCTCCCATTCTCAGTCTTGCCTTTTGAGCCCTCCTCAGGATCTTTCTGTGCAGTCTCAGCTCCCCCCTAAAGTTTCCAGTGCTACTGAGCTTTTCCCTCACCGCTTAGCCAAGGTCTATCATCACATGAGAAGCCACCATGGAGGGAGCCGTGGTGGTCACGCACATCCTCAGACCACTCAATCCGTTGATCAGCCTCTGCCCCCTGCCTCTCTGCCATCATCCCAAGCGAATTCTCCTCCTCCCATCCCTTCTCGTAGACCTTTTTCACACAATGCCTTCCAGACGACTCACTTCAAATTTCAGAGTAGCCTGATTAGGCCAATTATCATGGCTAATATCACCATCATTTTCTCTGAGGAAGAAGCTCAGATTCAAGCTCTTGTGCGTACTGTGACAGAGCATCCTCAGGGCGTTCACAGAAATGTGGGCAGCCTTGGCATTGTGCAGAATCCGACAGATGAAGGTAAGGCGAAAAGGCATGGCGAACAACATGGGGATTGTGACAATCCAGGCAACACTAGGCTACCAGGTGGCAGCTCACATGAAGCCACAACCTCAATGGCCATTGCGGGTAGCTCCAGCGGCACCCGTCCAACGTTGGATCCTCCAGGCGGCAGCGGGGTTGGTGACGTGGTTCGGGATGGAGACATTTGGTTTGGAAATGCATGCCCTTTCGTTGAGGAGCCACTGGTATAGGACGTTCCCATGTGGTGCCACCTGGACTCCTTCGTGTCTTCCCAGAGTTCTCTTACTGCTCACTGTCAGGTTGGAACGTTTATGGTTTTGTTGTTCTGGTTTAGTTTTTGTGGCTCGGTAGTTTGGTTCTATGTCTATGTGGCTTGGAAGTATGTGGTTTTATGGCTGACATGTACAACATCTCTGTTTTTAGGTGTTTGTCTCCATTGTTTCAATGGGGGTTACCCCAAGTCCTCTCTTTGGCTTTCTCGCAGTATTCAGGCTCCTATGTATGGTTTTTTGTTCATTGTAACTGGTTTTTCCCATTTATGGGACAATTTTGATGACCTGCAAGCATTCAAATTCTCTCATCTGAGGCTTCTGCCTCTTTGTAACTTTACTATCATTTCCTTTTAATAGAATTAGTCTTTATAGAGAAAAAAAAAAGTGCTGCAACAATCACAATTCATGGTGTCCCTTAGAAGTGTCAACAGTTTATGAACAACAGAAACATACTGGAAGCATATTAGTGAGTAAATTTACTAATTAAATAGTATACAGTTTGAATCAATCAGATTGGCCAAGAAATGAAGCTAGGGCGTGCATTTTAGTGAAGCAAGGACATTTTGGCTCGCTTCACAAAAATGTAGACCCAATCTTCATTTCAAAGCCAAATTGAATGATTTAACTTGGAGAGTATTTTTTTAATCATAAGTAACATTAATACAATTAATTTTTTCTAATTTAGTGATCTGAATGTTGAAACTAATGTAAATGAAAGTGTTGCAACAACCATAGTTCACAATGTCCCCCTAAAAGTGTTAACAATTTATGAACAACGAAAACTTATTGGAAGCAAATTAATGTGTAAAATTAATAGCTAAATAGTTGTTTATGCTGCTTCATGCCGCAAAAATTGTAAAGAAATCTCCTTGATGTGAACTCCCAATTGGACCCCACATTATTTGGTGTAGGAGTCCCATTCGGTCATACAGTCCAACCACCGTTGGAAAGGTTTCAAAGATATTCCTTGGTTACGATTATGCATAAGAGAACACAACACCTCTTTGGGAAGCAAGTATTTAGGCTTTGTGAGACACCCAATGTAAGGTGCATGAGGGAACATCCACGACTGGTAAAGGTAAACGAGACTTTGGATAGAAAAGCAATAGTAATATCCTAAAGGGGGACTTGGGAAGGGAGAGAAAGACTTTTTGGTTACCTACATATTAGTCCACATAATAAACAAAAATCATTAAAGCATAACAACACTTACTGAATAACAAGCATAGCTAATCAATGAATTCATTCATTCACTTAGTATGTAATTAAAGAAACATGTATCATAAACATAAAAATAATAGTCCTACTATATCTACAATACATGCATGAAGAAGTGCCGACTCATAGAGATTTTGATTAAGAGTGAAAGATCCCAAGTACATTGTTACATGAGTGAAACACTATATCAAGTAGTGGAACATGAAGCCACAACTTTCTTCTCCAAAGAATGATCTATCTCTTATGCACTGCAAGGGAAGACAAGGAAATACTTCAAGAATCCAAGCCCTTAGCTTGAGTTATGAGGAGCTATTTATAACAAATAACAATGACCTTTAAGCTTACTCATGACTCTTCAACTCTTATGACTATTCATGTTCTATTCATGAATTATTACATTCCATATGTGACTAATTCCACATGTATCCCTTGGAATTCATTACATACCATTTATCACATAAGACAAATTACATATGAAACGATGGTTATATAATAAAAAACTGATAATAAGACAAATGCTTATCAAATTGATAAATCATTTGCTTCCTCATGTAGCTCATTTGTAATGTATGTGTGCCATGCTCTGAACTCAGTTGAGATGACTTTGATCGGAATTGGCAAGTCCCCTACACTGCATCTTCACCTCGAGTGCCTCTGTCAAGGTGTTGGAGATTGACTATACATTATTCCATAGCCATGAAAGTTTCATATGGGCTTTTACTGGCGCGATGACCTGATCTCCTAGAATATGATCTCTCTGCCTATGATTGCTTCAAGCGTTCCTAATGTGCGCATCCCATGTTTATGTGTTAGAGACTTGAAACCATTATGCATTCGATTATAGGAAGCAATAGTACTAATCGACTATTCTCCAACATGTATGTAGTTCTGAAGGTGGAGTCTCAACTAAAATCTGTCTATCTCTACATAAATCTTGTCTTTCTTTTCCAAATGTTATGGATCATCTAGATACTTGGAAACCCACTCCTAAAGATGGTCAACCGCCTTTTTCTACTTTCAGGAGTTTTACCACTTCCTATTCTTTCTTTTGAATGTCAACGAGAGGATCCACCACATGTTGTACAAGTATCATATCATCATATAGTCTTACCATCATGTCCTCCACTGGCCCCAGTTATTCCTACATGGCTGACTTCCATTTTGCGGTGTTAAAACTTTGTCATGATAACGATTAATTCTCCACTACAAGATGCTCTGTCTGTTGCTTCATAGCAACAAGTTCTTTCCTCAATCTATCTTTCTCACTCAGTAGATATTCAGAGTTGTCCTGTGTTGTTGTGGCAAAAGAAATATTTTCTACCATGACTGCCCTATAATTCCCCTGGTGTTTGCATTTATCACCTTCTCTGTAGCAACTGACATTGGATTATGAGGATCCTTCAAAAAGTATCTATGCCTCTGTTGCATGATACTCTTCTTTAGTTGATCAAATGTGACACTACATACATCCATGACTATGTCTGCTAGTGGAGGTGTGATCCCCATATATCTAAATGGAAGATGACCACCTATGAGAGGAGGTTCCTTTGGGGAACCTGGCTCATCATCCATGGGTTGAATGTCATCTTCTTTCTCCAACTCTTCCTCTTCTATCTCTTGAGTCAATTTTTATTCTTCGAGTCTTTGTGTTGCTTCTTCCTCCTGGGACTTCCTTTATATTGTTCTTCTATCCTTCTCCTCTCTTCTTGTTACTTTTGAACAAACTCATCCTATTGCCTCTTCTCCTCTTCTTCTTTTTCTTATCTCCTCTCTCATTTTATCTGAATAACTCATATGTTGAGAGGATCAACTTTCCACTTCTTGTTGCTCTCGCCCATCGAATCATATTTGATCCTTTTCTTAGGAGCTACTTTCCTTGCTTGAGTCGTTGATCCAGGTGGATATTGGTGTCTACCTACCTATTCCACGTGGAACCCCCCATTGTTTCTTTTAGTTTTTCAGTTTCTTTAATTGTAGCACAATTTACTATTTTTGGAAGTTTTACGGGGCCTGAACTTCCAGAGTTGTTTTGAGGCCCTAAACAACATTTTTTTGGCAATAAATCACATTTCAAGTTGTAGTCTTCGGAGATATATTTCTAACGTGGTATCATGTGCATCAAAGAAAGATAATATGACCAAGTTACGACCCTGAGAAGTTAGCTGCCCAACTAACCCTAGAGGGGCCCATAAACTCTTGGAGTTACATCTCCTCAGGTTAGGGTTTTGGTTGTTTAGGGTTTTATCTTATTGTTCAATAATAAAAAGGCCCTTGAGCCTCATTTTAACTCATTTAAGAGGCATGTAGCTGCCACATCTATTCTTAGAGATAAGATACCATTGCCCGAGCTAGTCTCATTTCCATTATGTTTGTAAGAATATTCATTATTTGATATTAATGAAAGATAGTGTTATTTCTGCTGCATCTCTGTATTTATGGTTATATCTGTAATTTGTTGCATTCCTGTTTAAATTTAGATCAGTGGTATGAGATTGGTTTGCTCTTTCTCTGTTTTTCTTGGCATGTCCCCAACGATGTCGTGATATAAGGAGTTAGGGCTCGAACTAGTCGAACCTTTGCAAGACCAACATCGGAAATCCCGATGGCCTCCCATGGGGGAAGAAAATAAAGACGAGGGAGCATGATATCCTATCAAAATATTGATCAAGGAGGCCCTTGAGAAATAAAGGAATGCGATGATGGATAACGTTTCCCAGATCCTTCAATGGTTGCCCACCGACGGAGCATCCACATCCAACAACTAGTTTGGAGGCTCCACACCTTTTAAGGTACAAGTAAACTAAATTGACATTCTCATATATGAGGACCAAATAGATGCATATTAAGTAGATAAATGGTTGAATCTACTAGAAGGATATTTTTATGTTCATGATTTTTCCAACCGAGAAAAGATTACTTTTTCTCTTCTCAAAGCTGCCGCCCACGTCAAGGACTGGTGGGAAACGTATTGTGAGCAGAAGGATGAAAGTACAACCTCACTATTTTGAGTTGCTCCCACTTGGAATTCATTCCAGGACACCATCAAGGAGAAGCACTACCCTGCTGGGAGCTACATTGACAAATACATAAAGTGGACCATGCTGTAGCAAGGAAGGGATGAGGACGTGCTGGAGTTTACCAATGTTTTTCATACCCTTCGCACAAAGTTGGGTATCAAGGATTATGAGAAACATTTGGTATTAAAGTACCACAACTGCCTACATATATATATCCAGGACGAGAAGGAGTTCCTAGACATCTCCTCACTCGGCACAGTGTACCGATACGCTGTCAAGATCGAGGAGAAGTTTAAATAGAAGAAGTGAGAATTTGGATCTGTGGATCCGAAGCAAGGGAAAGGTGCCCCCAAACCACAGAACAAAGGACAAAGCCAAGGTGGGAAGACCCAAGACAACCTGCCAAGGCCACAAGAAAAGGACGACACTCTGAAGCTGAAGAAGGACATGGGAAAGTGGTGTGAGTTCCATAAGAGCTCCACCCATAACACAAGTGAGTGCTGGGCCAAGCAGTTGCCAGTGGCCGAACTGAAGGCTTCAGAATCAGATACATGTTCTGACTCTGAGTCAGATCCCATCAAGGGGAATGAAAAAGGAAAGCATATTATTGATGTGGAGCCCAATGCCACCTTCGCCA
This sequence comes from Pinus taeda, assembly GCA_000404065.3. NCBI lineage: Eukaryota > Viridiplantae > Streptophyta > Pinopsida > Pinales > Pinaceae > Pinus > Pinus taeda. The sequence continues at coordinate 62,394 of APFE031276529.1, read as the reverse complement.
CCACAAATATCCAGAAGGAGGAACCCAAAGATCCACATGAGGAGGATTGTCTCTTCCACTCCCAGATGTGGGTAAAGGGTTCCTCGATATAGTTCATTGTCGATAGTGGGAGCCAAAAGAACCTCATTGCAGCAGAGGTCGTGAAGTGGTTGGGCTTACTAAACACAACACACCCACAACCATACACCATCAGGTGGCTTCACCAAAGACGAGATCTGTGCATGTGCAAACAATGTCGCCTTCCATATAGCATCAATCTCTTCACCGATGAGGTATTATGTGACGTTTCTCCCCTTGATGTTTGTGATGTATTATTAGGCCAACCATACTTGTGGAAGTGACATGTTGTGTATGAGTCAGGGCCTCACACTGTTATTGTTACATTAGGAAATAAGTTGTACAGGATACCGGAGGTAGCACCACCTACCACCATCTCTCTGGTTACTACAAAACAATGGAGTAAGATCATTTCAAAAACCAAGAAATTTTCTTTCCTGATGATACGCCCTTAAGGAATATGAAGATGGTGGCCGTGACCTCTAGACAGGGCCGCTCCACATGACAACAACATATGGACAAGGTCATGGAGGAGTACGGGGACATCTACACCTGCCCCGCATGGTTGCCTCTGCACTATTAGGTCAAGCACTTCATCGATTTGACCCCAGGTGTACCGTTACCAAATGGACCAATCTATCGGCGCTCTATTCTAGAGAACAATGAAATCAAGAGGCAAATTGAGAAGCTGCTGCAGAAAGTTCACATTTGGTCGAGTCCATCGCCCTGTGGGAGCTCGATCGTGTTGGTATAGAAGAAGGATGGGACTTGGAGACTATGTATTGACTATCAGGTTCTGAATAATATCACTGTCTCGAATAGGTACCCAATCCCACAGATTGATGATCTTCTGGACCAACTGAAGGGGGAAAAATATATCAGCAAGATCAACTTGAAGTCCGAATATCACTAGGTACCAATCAAACCATCCGATGCATGGAAGACTACCTTCAAAGCCAAGGAGGGCCTTTTCGAAACGTTGGTTATGCCTTTTGGGTTGACGAATGATCCTACAACCTTCATGAGGCTTATGGATGACACCTTGTAGCCATTCACCAACTCATTTGTAGTGGTATACTTGGATGACATCCTAATCTTAAGCCAAAGTTGGGAAGAGCATCTCCACCACAGCTAACAGGTTCTCCAAACACTACGACAACACAAGTTGTGTGCCAATTTGGAGAAATGCACTTTTGGCATGACCCAGGTTCAGTATATGGGATACATTATTGATGAACGGGGGGTGCATGTGGATCCATCCAAGATCCAAGTCATTCAGGATTGGCCAACCCCAACCACTCTAACAGAGCTCTGCAGCTTTTTGGGTCTTGCCAAATTCTACTGCAAGTTCGTGTTGGGGTTCTCTCATATCACTTGGCCCTTTAGTCAAGTCACCAAAGGAGGAGTGAAAGAAAAATTGTTTTGGGCTAAATCTCAACAGAAGGCATTCATGGAGTTGAAAAATCGCCTCTACTCTACACCAGTGCTCACATTACCAAACTTTCAACAACCATTTAAGATCGAGACAGATGCCTTTGACTATGCTATTGGGGCAGTCCTTACTCAACAGGGGCATCAAGTGGCATATCAAAGTAAGACACTTTCAGACAAAGTCCGGAAGTATCCCACTTATTACAAAGAGATGTATTCCATTGTGCAAGCCTATCGACAATGGAAGAATTACATTTTGGGGAAGGAAACGATCATCACAAAGACCACCGACCCCTGTAGTTCATATAGAAGCAAGGGAAGTTGTAGAATGATCACCATTAGAAGTGGTCCACATACTTGCAACAGTTCCATTTGAAAATCAAGTAAAAGAAGGGACACACCAATAATGTTGTAGACTGTCTCAACTGACCATTGATCATGGCATTAACCACTGTGCTCAACCCTTGTGGGGATGAGACTTTTGATTGGCCACTTCTCTAGAAAAGCAACCCAGAATTCAACCACACATAGCATATGCTCTTGGAGGGTCAGCAAGTTCCAGATTTTCACCTTCAGGATGCTTAATTATGCCACTTGGGAAACCTTTGCGTTCCTTTAAGCGAGTATGTGAAGATGATTTGGGAAGGGCACTAAATTCGAGACACTAGGAATTTCAGGGTCGAGAAAATGGTGGTAGTATGGAAGAAGTATTTCTATTGGCCAAATCTTCGACAGGATGTTGGGAAGTACATAAAATCCTGCACTGCCTGCACTATTGTCAAACCGACCATCAAGAAGCAAGGTCTCTATACTCCGCTGCCTACCCCTAGTCGACCTTGGGAATCCATCTCCATGGATTACATGTTAGGCCTCCCTTCTACTAAGCATGGCAATGACTGTGTTTTTGTGGTCGTTGATAGATTCTCGAAGATAGCCATTATGGCAGCCTGCAAGAAGAGTATCACAGTAGAAGCCACTGCTAAACTCTTCTTTCAACGAGTGTGGGTACACTTTGGGATCCCATGGTCTATCATATAAAATTGGGAAAATAAGTTCCTCAGTAATATATGGTGTATTCTTTGGTTGATGCTGGACACCAAGCTCACTAAGTCCACGACTTTCCATCCCCAAATTGATTTCCAGACAGAGGTCATCAACATGATGATCGTACACATTCTGCGCATGTAAAACTCAAAGCATCCACGCACATTGGATGACAGATTCCCCTATGTCCATCACAACTCTAACCGGACTCTCCACAGATCGACTGGCCATATTCCTTTTCAGGTGGGTTTCAGATTCCAACCACTATGTCCCCTTGATGTGGCCATACCATTTGCAACAACTCAGGTAGATTCAGCTCATGAGTAGTCCGAAGCCGACAAGTCAAATAGTTTCATTGAACACATTCAACACATCTGCCAATAGGTCCATGACATATTGGACAAAGCCAATGCTAAGTACAAGTTGTGGCATCATCAGCATCGGGTGCCACACAAGTTCCAGGTGGGCGATAAATTTTGGCTACATTTGTAGAAGGAGCGCTTTGCTGGGCCCCACCGCAAGATTTGCCCACTTCGATATGGGCCATACACCATCACCAAGGCTGTGGGAAATAATTCTTTTGAGCTCAACATTCTCCCATTCCTTGGCCTACACCCAATGATCAATGTGGATTGCCTTTGGCCATACTTTCGACCATTACTGAACACATCCAATATTGTAGAACAACTCACACCAAACAAGTTAAATCCAGACAACATGGAACAAGCTGAAATTAATTAGATCATGGACACGTAGATCAAGAACACTCACTTGTAGAAGATCCAACTGTATTGAGTTGTCAAAGCCGACAAACTCCTGCACCAAGGAAAATGGCTCTCTAGGGACCAAGTTCAACAAAAGTTTCTACATCTCAAGGAGGAACTCAACACAATGGAGACCATTGCTTCCTAAGGGGGAGGAATGATCCAGGTGAATATTGGTGTTCACACAACTATTCCACATAGACCCCACTATTGTTTCTTTCAGTTTTTCAGTTTCCTTAATTGTAGCACATTTTACTATTTTTGGCAGTTTTTCGAGGCTTGAACTTCTGGAGCCGTTTTGAGACCCTAAACGATGTTTTTTTGGCAATATTCATGCAATCAATTTCATTGATATCTCATTCTTAGTTGTATTCCTTGGAGATATCTCTCCAATGAGGTATCATGTGCGTCAAACGAAGATAATATGACCAAGTTACGACCCCGAGAAGTTGGCTGCCCAACTAACTCCAGCGGGGCCCATAAACTCTTGATGTTACATCTCCTCGGGTTAAGGCTTTGGTTGTTTAGGGTTTTCTCTTATTGTTCAATAATAACAAGGACCTTGAGCCTCATTGAAACTCAATTTAAAGGCATGTAGCCGCCACATCTCTTTTCAGAGATAAGCTACCATCGCTCGAGCTAGTCTCATTTCCATTTTGTTAGTAAGCATATTTCATTATTTGATATTAATGAAAGATAACATTATTTCTGCTGCATATCTATATTTATGGTTATATATGTAATTTGTTACATTCCTGTTTAAATCAGATCAATTGTATCAGAGCGTTTTTCTCTTTCTCTGTTTTTCTTTGCATGTCCCAAATGAGGTCGGGATATAAGGAGTTAGGGCTCAAACTGGTCAAACCTTTGCAAGACCAGCCTCAGAAATCTTGACGAACTCCCATGGGGGAAGAAAAGAAAGACAAGGGAGTAGGAGATCCTATAAAAATATTACTCAAGGAGGCCCTCGAGAAACAAAGGAATGCGATGATAGATAACTTTGCCTAGATCCTTCAACAGTTGCCCACTGACGATGCATCCACATCCAACAACCACTCTGGAGGATCCACATTTTTAAGGTACAAGTAAACTTTGAAATTCCCATATTTGAGGGCCAAATAGATGCAGACGCAGTAGATAAATGGTTGAATCTACTAGAAGGATTTTTTTCTATTCATGATTTTTCCAGCTGAGAAAAGATTATTTTTTCTCTTCTCAAAGCTACACCCCACGTCAAGGATTGGTGGGAAACCTATTGTGAGTAGAAGGATGAAAGTATGACCTCACTATTTTTAGCCGCTCCCACTTGGAATTCATTTTGGGACACCATCAAGGAGAAGTACTACCTTGTCGAGAGCTACGAGGACAAATACATAAAGTGGACCACGGTATGACAGGGAAGGGACCAAGATGTGCCAGAGTATACCGATGTTTTTCATACCCTTCACACAAAGTTGGGTATCAATGATTCTGAGAAACATTCGGTACTCAAGTAGCATGACTACCTACATAGATACATCTAGGATGAGATGGACTTCCTAGACATCTCCTTGCTCGACATGACGTATTGATATGCCGTCAAGATCGAGTAGAAGAGAATTTGGATCCGCGAATCCGAAGCAAGGGAAAGGTACCAAAGAACAAAGGACAAAGCCAAGGCGGGATGACCCAAGACAACCCTCCAAGGCCACAAGAAAAGGACAACACTATGAAGCTAAAGAAGGACATGGGAAAGTGGCGTGAGTTCCATAAGAGCTCCACCCACAACACAAGTGAGTGTTGGGCCAAGCAATCACTGGTGGCCGAACTAAAGGCTTTAGAATCAGATGCATGTTCAAACTCTAAGTCAGAGCCTAACAGGGGGAATGACAAAGGGAAGAAAATTATTGATGTAGAGCCCAACGCCATCATTGCCACCACAAAGATCCAGAAGCAGGAACCCAAAGATCCAGAGGAGGAGGAGCGTCTCTTCCACTCCCAGATGTGGGTAAAGGGTTCCCCGCTATAGTTCATTGTCAATAGTGGGACCCAAAAGAACCTCACAATAGCAAAGGTCGTGAAGCAGCTAGGCTTATCGACCACATCAAGCCCCACAACCGTACACCATCAGGTGGATTCACCAAGGACGAGTTCTGCGCGTGAGTCAACAATGTCTCCTTCCATACAACTTCAAGCCCTTCATGGATGAGGTATTATGTGACGTTACTCCTCTTGATGTTTGTGATGTATTATTAGGCCAACCATACTTGTGGAAGCGACACGCTGTGTATGAGTCAAGGCCTCGTGTTGTTATTGTTACATTGGGAAATAAGTTGTACATGATACCGAAGGTAGCACCACCTAATGCCATCTCTTTGGTTACTGCAAAACAATGCAGTAAGCTCATTTCAAAAACCGAGATTTTTTTTCCTGATGATACACCCTTAAGGAAAGAACATGGCCCCTCCTCACGACAACAACAGATGGACACGGTCGTGAAGGAGTACGATGAGATCCTTACCTCCCCCGTAGGGGTGCCTCTGCACTGTTAGGTCAATCACTCCATCGATCTGACCCCCAGATGCACCATTACCCAATGGACCAATCTATTGGCGCTCCATTATGGAGAACGATGAAATCAAGAGGCAAATTCAGGAGCTGCTTCAGAAAGGTCATATTCGTTTGAGTTGATCACCCCGTGGGAGCTCGATCTTGTTGGTATAGAAGAAGGATGGGACTTGGAGACTACGTATTGACTATTGGGTGCTGAACAATATCACTATTTGCAATAGGTACCCGATTGCATAGATTGATGACCTTTTGGACTAAATCAAGGGGGAAAAATATCTCAGCAAGATCGACTTGAAGTCTGGATATCACCAGGTACTAATAAAACCCTCTGATGTGTGGAAGATTTCCTTCAAAGTCAAGGACGACCTTTTCGAATGGTTGGTTATGCCTTTTGGGTTGGCGAATGCTCCTGTAACCTTCATGAGGCTTATGGATGACATATTGGACAAATCAATAGGACCATGACATATTGGACAAAGGCAATGCTAAGTACAAGCAGCGACATGATCACCATCAGGTGCCACACTATTTCTAGGTGGGCGACAAAGTTTGGCTACATTTGCAGAAGGAGCGCCTCGCTGGGCCCCACCCCAAGATTCGCCTGCTTCGATATGGGCCATACACCATCACAAAGGTTGTGGGAAATATTTCTTTTGAGTTGAAAATTCCCCCATTCCTTGACCTACACCCAGTGTTCAATGTGGATTGCCTTCGGCCATACTTTCCACCATTACTAGAGACATCCGATATTGCAGAACAACTCACATCAACAAAGTTAAATCCAGACAGCATGGAACAAGTTGCAACTAATCGGATCACGGACATGCAGATCAAGAAAACTCACCAGGAGAAGATCCAACTGTATCGAGTTGTCAAATCCGACCAACTCCCACACTAAGGAAATGGCTCACTAGGGACCAGGTTTAGCAGAAGTTTCCGCATCTCATGGAGGAACTCAAGCTAGTGGAGACCATTGCTTACTAAGGGGGGAGGAATGATCCAGGTGGATATTGGTGGCCACTCGCCTATTCCACATGGAACCCCACCATTGTTTCTTTCAATTTTTCAGTTTCCTTAATTGTAACACAATTTACTATTTTTTGACAATTTTTTAGGTCTTGAACTTCTTGAGCCGTTTTGAGGCCCTAAACGACGTTTTTTTGGCAATATTCATGCAAGCGATTTTTGGGAAATTGCATTTTTAGTTTAATTCCTCAGAGAGATATTTCCAACGAGGTATCATGCATGTCAAATGAAGATAATTTGACCAAGTTACTACCCTAGGAAGTTGGATGCCCAATTAACCCCAACAGGGCCCATGAATTCTTGGTGTTAAATCTCCTTGGGTTAGGGTTTTAGTTGTTTAGGGTTTTCTATTATTTTTCAATAATAAAAAGGCCCTTGAGCCTCATTGTAACTCAGTTCAGAGGCATGTTGCCACCACATCTCTTCTCAGAGATAAGCTACCACCACTCGAGCTAGTCTCATTTCCATTCTGTTTGGAAGCATATTTCATTATTTGATATTAATGAAAGATAGTGTTATTTCTGCTACATCTTTGTATTTATGGTTATATCCATAATTTATTGCGTTCCTATTTAAATTCGGATTAGTTGTATCAATTCAGTGTGCTCTTTCTCTATTTTTCTTTGCATGTCCCCAACGAGGTTGGGGTATAAGTAGTTAGGGCTCGAACTGGTCGAATCTTTGCAAGACCAGCTTCGAAAATCCCGACGGCCTCCCATGGGGGAAGAAAAGAAAGATGAGGGAGTAGGATATCCTATCAAAATATTGCTCGAGGAGGCCGTCGAGAAGCAAAGGAAAACAATGATGGATAACTTTTCCTAGATCCTTTAACTGTTGCCCACCGGTGGCGCATCCACATTCAACAACCACTCTGGAGGCTCCACGCCTTTTAAGGTACAAGTAAACTTTGACATTCCCATATTTGAGGGCCAAATAGATGCAGACACAGTAGATAAATGGTTGAATCTACTAGAAGGATATTTTTTTGTTCATGATTTTTCCAACCAAGAAAAGATTACTTTTGCTCTTTGCAACGCTGGCCCCCACGTCAAGGACTGGTGGGAAACCTTTTTTGAGTAGAAGGATGAAAGTACGACCTCACTATTTTCAGCCACTCCCACTTGGAATTCATTCCTGGATGATATCAAGGAGCAGTACTACCTTGTTTGGAGCTACAAGGACAAATACATAAAGTGGACCACGTTGCGGAAAGGAAGGGACCAAGATGTGCCAGAGTTTACTAATGTTTTTCATACCCTTCACACAAAGTTGGGTATCAAGGATTCTGAGAAACATTTGGTACTCAAGTACCATGATTTCCTACATAGATACATCCAGGACGAGATGGAGTTCCTGGACATCTCCTTGCTCGGCATGGCGTATCGATATGTTGTCAAGATTGAGCAGAAGTTTAAACAGAAGAAGCGAGACTTTGGATTTGTGAATCCGAAGCAAAGGAAAGGTGCCCCCAAACTACAAAAGAAAGGATAAAGCCAAGGCGGGATGACCCAGGACAACCCACTAAGGACAGAAGAAAAGGACAACACTACGAAGCCGAAGAAGGACACGGGAAAGTGGTGTGGGTTCCATAAGAGCTCCACCCACAACACAAGTGAGTGTCGGGCAAAGCAATCACTGGTGGCCGAATTGAAGACTTCAAAATCATATGCATGTTCCGACTCTGAGTCAGAACCCAACAAGGGGAATAACAAAGGGAAGAAGATTATTGATGCAAAGCCCAACGCCGTCGTCACCACCACAAATATCCAGAAGGAGGAACCTGAAGATCCAGATGAGGAGGAGCGTCTCTTACACTCCAATATGTGGGTAAAGGGTTCCTTGCTACAATTCATTGTCTATAACGGGAGCCATAGACATACACCACAACACACCCACAACCATACACCATCGGGTGGCTTCACCAAGGACGAGATTTGCGCATGAGCAAACAATGCCGCCTTCCATACAGCATCAAGCCCTTCACGGATGAGGTATTATGTGACGTTGCTCCCCTTGATGTTAGTGATGTATTTTTAGTCAAACCATACTTGTGGAAGTGAAATGTTGTGTATGAGTCAAGGACTTGCACTGTTATTGTTACATTAGGAAATAAGTTGTATAGGATACCAGAGGTAGCACCACCACCACCATCTCTCTCGTTACTGCAAAACAATGGACTAAGCTCATTTCAAAAACCGGGAAATTGTTTGCCCGATGATATCCCCTCACGGAAAGAAGAAGACGATGGCCACGAACTCCAGATAGGGCCCCTCTGCATGACAATTACAGATGGACAAGATCGTGGAGGAGTACGAGGACATCTTCATCTCCCCCGTAGCGGTGCCTCTGCACTGTCAGGTCAAGCACTCCATCGATATGACCCCAGGTGCTGTTACCCAGTGGACCAATCTATCAGCAGCCCATTTTGGAGAACGATGAAATCAAGAGGAAAATTCAAGAGCTACTTTAGAAAGGTCACATTCGACTGAGTTCATCACCCTGTGGGAGCTCGATTGTGTTGGTACAGAAGAAGGATGGGACTTGGAGACTATGTATTGACTATCGTGTGTTGAAGAGGATCAATTTCTGGAATAGGTGCCTGATCCTGTGGATTGATGACCTTCTGGACTAACTGAAGGGGGAAAAATATTTCAGCAAGATTGAATTGAAGTCCGGATATCACCAGGTACCAATCGAACCCTCCAATGTGTGGAAGATTGCCTTCAAATCCAAGGAGGGCCTTTTTGAATCGTTGGTTATGCCTTTTGGGTTGACAAATGATGCTTCAACCTTCATGAGACTTATGGATGACATCTTATGGCCATTCACCAGCTCATTTTTAGTGGTATACTTGGATGACATCCTGATCTTCAACCAGAGTTGGGAAGATCACCTCCACCACATCCGACGGGTTCTCCAAACATTGCAGAAACACAAGCTGTGTGCCAATTTGGAGAAATGCACTTTTGGAATGACCCAGGTTCAGTATTTGGGATACATTATTGATGAATGGGGGGTGCATGTGGATCTAGCCAAGATCCAAGTCATTCGGGATTGGCCAGCCCCAACCACTCTGACAGAGCTCCTCAGCTTTCTGGGTCTTGCCAATTTGTACTGCAGGTTCGTGTTGGGATTCTCTCATATCACTTGGACTTTGAGTCAAGTTAACAAAGGAGGAGTGAAAGAAAGATTCTTTTGTTCTGAATCTCAATAGAAGGCATTCACAAAGTTGAAACATCGCCTCTGCTTTGCACAAGTCCTCACATTACTAGAGTTGCAACAACCTTTTGAGATTGAGAGAGATGCCTCTGACTATGCTATTTGGCCATCCTTACTCAGCAGGGACATCCAGTGGCATATCATAGTGAGACATTTTCAGACATTGTCTGGAAGTATCCCACTTATGACAAAGAGATGTATTCCATTATGCAGGCCTACCGACAATGGAAGCATTACATTTTGGGGAAGGAAACGGTCATCCAAACAGACCAAAAACCCCTGCAGTTCATACAGATGTAAGGGAAGTTGCAGAATGATCACCATCAGAAGTGGTCCACATACCTGCAACAGTTCCATTTGAATATCAAGTCCAAGAAGGGAAGCAACAATAATGTTGCAGACTGCCTGTAGAGTCCAAACACTATGTTACCATGACATTCCTTTTTGCCTATGTTTCATCTATTTTCCTATATTTTCCACCTAAATAATGCCATATCCACAAGGTTTTGTTAAAGGTAAGCAATACTATTTCTTCTTCTTCATGTTTGACTCTATACCATATTGTTTTGTTAAAGAATGAATTTGGCTACAGAATTGGTCTGTTTCCGCAACTGTCTCCATTGTTTGCAAGGTTCAGAAGCTCCAGGTCAGTGACGAAGGATATGGGTGGATGAGGACTAGTCCCCTTGTGGGTCCCTTGTTATCCCCTTGAACCAGTTCATTAATATGAGCGTAGGATATCACGGTCAAACCCAAAAGTCAACCATAGGATTGTCACCGGAACGAAATCCGAGTTTCATCAAAACCTTATCGATTTACATTCGAAATAGAAAATCGAAGGTTTAACGATATAGTTAGTTATAATAAAGATATTTAGGCTTAAATTACCCATGATTGTTATTCCAAAGACTTGTTATAAAAACTATGGCCGCACTGTGATTTGGTGCACGCCAGATGATGTAATTTTGAAACAGTTTGTTAAATTTTGTTTGCAAGCAATAGAAATGGTTTTTTGTGTATGCATTGCATTGATTGGAGATTTGGACTGATCTATGGAGCCCCCCCTACGACCAGTGACAGGTCTTTAACAAAATGCAATTAGATTTCTTTTCATTCCTTGAATACTCCATTTTTGTGTGAGAAATGCAGTATGATGAGTTCGCCAGTGGATCGTTATATGCATGAGTAGTTCCATATGCTTTATATCTAGTTTAATATGCTATTTACATTGCTTTTTATCTGGTACAACATTGATATTTCATTTTCTTTTTATCTAGTGTAGTCCAATTGTGTTTACTTCATAATGTAGACGATGTTCATAACATCTCGTTTGAATGAAATTGAATAAGTAAAAGTACGAGAGTCTTCTCCTTAACAATTGAATTCAAACAGTGTTTCTTTACAGTTTGGTAGAATATATTTTTCTTGCACTTAGTGAATTAGAGGTGCAGCATAAAGATTAATGACAAAAATCCAAAATAATATAACACAATTAGAATTTAGAATCACTCTCATATCATCCATAAACTGATTCAATAGATAATAAATCCTAAGAAATTAGCTCATAACTTTAGGAATTGAGACATTAATCTAATTAAGGACACCATCTCCATACTAATCTTACGTTTAGACCCTAACAAGAACATAACAACATAGGGAATAATTTCTAGCACATATAGTGCACCTATACTTCATCAGTACCTGTACCTTGGTTGACAATTTATGATTGACAATTTAAAGACATTAAATTGGCCAAACATTTTGGCGCCATTGCTGGGGAAGTACAAATAAGTTAAGAAAAAAAAATCAAAACATGATATGCATAGGGATAGAGACTCTAGAGGTAGATTTGTAGGGAGAGGAAGAAGTTTAATTCCCAGAAATCCACTCAATTCACCTAGACTTCGAGAATCCACACCACCTACTCGAACCCGAATTCCTTTTAGAGGTCGACAAAGGCTTCCTAAAATCTCAAGGTCAGAAATCCAATCTAGAACTTCACCCACTTCCTCTATTGAAGTTGTAATTGAAGGAAATCCTACATCCCCAACTATAGGAGTAATTTTTCTATCCTCCACTGGTGAGCAAATTTTGGGAGAAAAATTAGAAGTTCCTAGTGAAGAAGAGGAATTAGAAACTTATTATGAAGAACCATTGATAGAGGAACCAGAAAGATTAGAAGAGCCCTATATTAGTTTCGAAGAATCTATCACGGCTGAAGAAGGGGAAGGAGAAGTACACAATGTCCATGGCAAAGAAAATAGGATTGGAGGAAGAGGTAGAGGTAGAGGTGGAGATTGGAATAGAGGAGGGGGTACAGGCAGAGGAAACTAAGATCCTTCCAGATTTCCTATTCTTGATTAAGATACAACCCTCACAATGAAAAATATATCACCCTCAATTCTTCCTAATTTCCACGGAAAAAGAAACGAAGATCCAGAGACATTTCTCTTAGAATTTGAAGTATTATGCAGATCGTATGACTAGCTGCATGATGCTCAAAAGTTAAAAATGTTCCCTGCTACATTAAAAGACTCAGCATTAAAATGGTTCATGAGTCTAGGAGTGCATTCTATAACAACATGGGGACAAATGAAAGAGGCTTTACTAGGCAAATATAGAGATTATTGTATGCCTAGTAACCTTAAAGATGAAGTCTTCAAAATAACACAAAAAGAAGATAAAAATCTTGAAGACTTAGTAGAAAGGTTTGTTTACAATGTTAAAAGAGAAAAAATGGAAAATTTGGATGAAGAAACCTTAAAAGCCCTCTTACTCAGAGCTATTAAAGATGAGTGGATCGATCTCCTTGAGATGTGTATATATCTCAAGGGGTAAAGCACGAGTTGGAAGGAGTCTTAGAGACCCACCCTTGTCAAGAATTAACAAATATGCAGTTGGGACAGTCAACAGGGAAGAATTAGGAAATTTGCTTGATACCTTCAAAACAGATATTTGAGGGAGCCTAAGTGAATAAATAGACACTCTTAAAATACAAAACAAGCAAAATTCCGAAAATGCTGCATTATCTATCTTCTGTCCCAAATGTCGGAAGACACATGCTCTAAGAGAGTGTCCCTTGGATTCAAAATCCATAGGAACCTGTGCCATATGTGCAGATAATCATGATACGAATGAATGCCCATCCTTACCAGGTCTCATGGCTATATTTAATGATGAAGGAATATTAGAACCAGTAGACCCTCTCTACTTTATAGCTAAAAGACCATGGAAAAATCCCCAACCAAATCAATCACAAGGATTTAGACCACAAAAATTTGCCCCATCTTCACAAAATAATTGGAATTCAGTCTGGTAGCCTTGGGCTCAGCCATAATCACAACCTTGGAATCAAGGATGGAAAAATCCTTATGGAGCCTATGCTCAATTTCAGCAATACTCGCCATCTTACCTTCCACCACAATTTCTACCACCATCTAATCAAATTCCCCAAGCTAACCAATTACCACAAATTCTAGTTGAGAATCAAAACCCACAACTCTCCCTACCATTTCCACAAAAACCAAATCAATTACCCACTCAACCACTTCCGAATCCTAATAATAAAATACCACAACAACTGGTGTACAAAATGAAGGGGCAGAATCCTCAAACTTATGTAATAACTCCACTAGAACTAAATAATGTCTAATAAAGGTCTGGAAGAATATTACCAAGAAAACCCCCTGTTGTCATTCAAGAAACAAGATCCAATCTTCAAAAACACAAAAACCAATTAGAAGAAAGGGAGACCTCTCTCCCTTAGAAGGAGAATAAACAAATAGAAGACGTTCCGATAAACGCTCCCATCATAGAGCAACCCTTGGTATCAATTAGAACACCTTTCACTGAACGGTTGAAAATTGATGAAGGAGTAGAAAAAAAAAATTATCTTGCCTGATTACAATATGATGGATGAATTCAGAAATGTTTGTATTAAAATTCCTTTATTACAAGCCATAAAAGAAATACCAATTTTTGCAAAAACAATTAAGGAACTAAGTACACAAAGATCAGGGAAAAAAAGAAAAGACATAAAAAGAATTCAGTTAGTTGGAAAAATTGCAGACATTATGATGGGAAGATGAAAATTCAAAAATACTTAGATCCAAGAAGCCCCATTGTAAAAATTCACATCAATGGAACTGAAATATCAAATGCACTGATTGATCTAGGAGCAACCATAAACATAATGAGAAAACAAGTTATGGACACACTTAGGCTTCCTAACCTTAGCAGATAGGTTTGTGATTAAACTTGATGGTGTGTTGGAGGATGTTTGTGTATCCTTAGATTCTTGGGATATCCTATTGATTTCAAGGTCTTAACACCCAAGAATAATTTAGGAGGACATCCATTAATTATAGGAAGACCTTGGTTAGCTACAACTAATGCTTTCATCAGTTGTAGATCAGGTGACATGTTTATCTCAAATGGAAATTCTATAAAGAAACATTATATCCTCTTGCAAGAACAACAATAGATACAGAAACTGAAGAATGGATAGAAGAGGAAGAAGATATACAACCTATTTTTACTATTGAACCAGTAAAAGAGGAAGACAAAATTCTAAATTTACAGGAAAATAATGAGTCTTCCTCACATTGTGATCGTAGTCACAATGAGTATCTCTCATCTAAACAAGTATCATTGCTCTCCATGGAAACATTTGGGAATTCCTCGGTAGAAATATTTCGAGGAAAAACCTTGAATGTTAATGAAAATGTGGAAGAAGTGCAAACGAATCAATTGATAGAAATTTTACAGAAACATTCTTCTTCTTTTGCATGGGAATACACTGACATGAGAGGGATTGATCCTAAAACTTGCATACATCATATCTACATTGAACAGAATGCAAGACCGGTTAGACAACCTCAATGGAGAATGAACCCAAATTTAAAAGAAATTGTTAAGGAGGAGTTGCAGAAATTGTTAAATGTAAATTTCATATATCCATTATCTGATAGTCAGTGGGTTTCACCCCGAGTAATCTTTCCTAAGAAAAACGGAAAATGGAGAGTATGCATCGATTACAGGGAACTAAATAAAGCAACAATAAAATACCACTTCCCATTACCTTTTATAGATTAGGTCTTAGACACATTAGCAGAAAAAAATATTTTTCCTTCTTTGGCGGGTTCAGTGGATATAACCAGATTCAGGCAGCCCTGAAGATCAGGATAAAACCATAGTCACTTGCCCATGGGGAACTTATGCTTATCGAGTACTTCCCTTTGGATTATGCAATGCTCCAGTAACATTCCAAAGAGTAGTCCTCAGAATTTCCTCTCATCTTATTCATGATTGTGTGGAAGTGTACATGGATGATTTCACAGTTTATGGAGATTCTTTCAATGAAGCATTGGAAAATTTGGAAAAAGTATTAATAAGATGTAAAGAAAAAAATCTCTCGTTAAGCCATGAAAAAGGTTTCATGATGTTTAACGAAGGAATTGTTTTAGGTCATCATATTTCACGAGATGGAATCGAGGTAGACTCATCTAAAGTTGAAGTCATTTTTAAGTTATCAGTGCCAAGTTGTCAAAAAGATGTTAGAAGGTTTCTCAGTTTTACTGGATATTATAGAAGATTCATAGAAAACTTCACAAAAGTTGCATCCCCACTATTTAAATTGCTCACCAAGGACTATGAATTCAATTGGGATTCTGAATGTCAAGCTGCCTTTGAAACTTTGAAAAAGAGAATTTCTAAAGCACCTATCTTAAAAGGACCTAACTGGGGATTACCTTTCCATATCTCAACAGATGCTTCAGATTCAACGTTAGGAGTTGTGTTGGGACAAAAAGATCTTACTCCTCATGCAATATATTATACCAGTAAAAATTTAACTCCTGTAGAGTTAAATTATGTTGTAACTGAAAAGGAGTTTTTAGCTGTAGTTCATGCCATTAACAAGTTCAGACATTACATAACTGGCTATGAAACTTTTGTTCACATAGACCATTTTTCCATTAGATAACTAATGCATAAACTAGTCACTAATGGGAGAATAACCAGATGGCTCTTATTGTTACAAGAATTCAACAAAACCATTCTAGATAGGCCAGGAAAACAGAATACAATTGAAAACTTTTTATCTAGAATACAAAATGAAAATAATGATCAACATGTAGAGGATAAATTTCCCGATGAATATCTTTTTGCAGTATCTACTAAATCACCTTGGTATGCAGATATTGCTAACTATTTAGCCACGGGAAAAATTCCATTTCATTTATCTCCTACAGAAACGAGAAGAATAATCCACAATAACACATCTTATTCATGGATAAATGAAGAGTTATACAATATAGGACTAGATCTCATCATTAGAAGATGTGTTCGAGAGGACGAAACACCAGAAATACTCAAAGCTTGCCACGATGAGCCATGTGGAGGACATTTTATTGACAGAAGGACTGCTTACAAAATATTTCTTAAAAAATAATAAGTAAATTATATGTATATATGCATATATGTATACATAAAAAAAAGGAAAAAAAATAAAAGAAAGTATAAACATGGAAACCAACATGCTATTGGCAGGTTTATACAGAAAATTCAGAGTGAAAATCAATTTTTGTTGGCACTTCAAATTTTCCTTTCAAAAAGAAAATAATAAGTTCCTATATTAAAAGTTTTTCTTTCTCAGCTGCAGAATCAACAACTTTCCGTAGCTTGGACAAGTTTCCATAGCTACGACAAGTTTTTGCAGCATAATAATTTCTTTCTCTTAAATAGTCTCAAGAAAATATCTACAAACGTTCAAAAGAGAATTCAGTTTATAGGAAACACCACGTTTCATCATGGCTTGATAAAGATATTGGTTGAGTTCCATCTTCGGAGTAGAGGGGATAATTGGGAGATTTTCCTGGTTAGGAACCATTTTGAAGAAAGATCCCTAGAACAAGCCATCAACAATAGGAACCTCAGAGGAAGGAAGAGAATCATAGAAGCGGTAAAAGTGCAGGAACCCAAGACTCACCCAAAATTATTAGAAGAAGAGCTGCCCATAGTAGACATATTATGGAGAATGAAGAAGGGGAATCTCAAAAGGAAGAAAGTTAGTAAAAGAGCAAAGGAAATTACCAAAAACTAGGACCCTTCCTTAAGAAAAAATAAGAGACTACAAGAAACAATGTACATGGATTACAAACCTCAGGACTGAGGAGGAGCACAAGTTTGAACACAGTCCAATAGATAATCCCAAAAGCTACAGAGTACATTGATCTCGAGGGATATGAGCCAACTGAAAACCCTAAAAGTCCTCCAAAAGGGTCACCAGAATCATCACCGAGGGTATCACCACCACCTTGTAGCTCACCTCTGAGAAGCCCAGTGCATAGTTCAGGTATTGACCCTGTTCAACATGAGATATATGACTATATAGAGTCATTGGAAAGAAAAGAGACAACAACTAAGGAAACAATTCAGAGTCCTAGAGAAAGGAGAAACTAGTTAAATGAACCACATGAACACTCAACCTCAAACATTTTAAAGCAGAAGATATTTGAATTAGAAACATTAAATAGGTACCTAAAGAATGAGAATCAAGCATTGAAGGGACAAAGTGAGATCCAGATTGAAAAAAGTGACAATATCATCCTTCATTTGAGCTTGTGGCATAAGAAGAACAAAAAGTTGAAGAAGGAAAACTGGATAATGCAAAGAGAGATTATTAGTTTAAAGTACAAAATTCTCATGAGAAAACCTAGGATGTCAGTAACTGCCAAAAAGAAGAAAATAATGAAACTTGGAGGCAATGAATAGAAGGCACAGGTGATTGACAATGATGAAGTGTATGAGGACATACAAAATCTCCAGCCTGGGGGAATGTAGAGTCCAAAGACTGTCTTACCATGACACCCCTTTTTGCCTATGTTTCCTCTCTTTTCCTATATTTTCCACTTAAATAATTCCATATCCACAAGGTTTTGTTAAAGGTAAGAAATAATATGGCTTCTTCTTCATGTTTGACTCTATACCCTATTGTTTTGTTAAAGAATGCAATTGGCTACAAAATTGGTTTGTTTCCGCAGCTAATCCAGATTTCTGCAGTTGTCTCCATTGTTTGCAAGGTTCAGAAGCTCCAGGTCAGTGACGAAGGATATGGGTGGATAAGGACTCATCCCCTCGTGGATCCCTTGCTATCCCCTTGAACCAGTTCATTAATATGAGCGCAGGATATCATGGTCAAACCCCAAAGTCAACCACAGTATTGTTGCCGGAACGGAATCCGAGTTTCATCAAAACATTATAGATTTGCTTTCAGAATAGAAAATCTAAGGTTTAGCGATATAATTAGTTAGAATAAAGATATTTAGGCTTAAATTACTCATGACTATTATGCCAAATACTTGTTATAAAAAATATGGCCACACTGTGATTTGGTGCGCACTGAATGATGTAATTTTGAAACAGTTTGTTAAATTTCATTTGCAAGCAATAGAATTGGTTTTGTGTGTGTATGCACTGCGTTGATTGGAGACTTTGGAATGATATGTGGAGGGCCCCCTACGACCAGTGACAAGTCTTTAACCAAATGCAATTAGATTTATTTTCATTCCTTGAATACTATGTTTTTATGTGAGAAATGTAGTATGATGAGTTCGCCAGTGGATCATTATATGCATGAGTACTTCCATTTGCTTTATACCTAGTTTAATATGCTATTTAAATTGATTTTTATCTGGTACAACATGGTTATTTCATTTGCTTTTTATCTAGTGTAGTCCAATTGTGTTTACTTCATAATGTAGATGTTGTTCAGAATATCTCATTTGAAGGAAATTGAATAAGTAAAAGTGTGAGAGTCTTCTCCTTAACAATTGAATTCAAACAATATTTCTTTACAGTTTGGTAGAATAGATTTCTCTTGCACTTAGTGAATTAGAGGTGCATCATAAATATTCAAGAGAAAAATCCAAAATAATCTAACACAAGTAGAATTTAGAATCACTCTCATATCATCCATAAACTGATTCAATAGAGAATAACTCCTAAGAAATTAGCTGACGACTTAAGGAATTGAGACATTAATATAATTAACAACACCATCTCGATACTAATCTTAAGTTTAGACCCTAACAAGAACATAACGACATAAGGAATAACTTATAGCACATACAGTGCACCTGTACTTCATCAATACACGTACCCTAGTTGACAATTTATGATTGACAATTGAAAGACATTAAATTGGCCAAAAATTTGGCGCTGTTGCTGGGGAAGTACAAATAGAAGTTAAGAAAAAAAAATCAAAACATGATATGCATATGGATAGAGACTCTAGAGGTAGATTTGTAGGGCGAGGAAGAAGTTTGATTCCCACAAATCCACTCACTTCACCTAGATTCGAGAATCCGCACACTCATAACCGAATTCCTTTTAAAGGTCGACAAAGGATTCCTGAAATATCAAGATCAGAAATCCAATCCAGAACTTCACCCACTTCCTCTACTGAAGTTCTAATTGAAGAAAATCCTACATCCCCAACTACAAGAGTAATTTTTCTATCCTCCACTGGTGAGCAAATTTTGGGAGAAAAATTAGAAGTTCCTAGTGAAGAAGAGGAATCAGAAACTTATTTTGAACAACCATTGATAGGGGAATTAGAAAGATTAGAAGAACACTATATTAGCTTCGAAGAATCTATTATGGCTGAAGAAGGGGAAGGATAAGTACACAATGTCCATGGTGAAGAAAATAGGATTGGAGGAAGAGGTAGAGGTAGAGGTGGAGATAGGAATAGAGGAGGGGTAGAGGTAGAGGAAACCAAGATCCTTCTGGATTTCATATTCTTGATGAAGATACAACCCTCACAATGAAAAATATATCACCCTCAATTCTTCCTAATTTCCACGGAAAAAGAAACGAAGATCCAAAGACATTTCTCTTCAAATTTGAAGTATAATGTAGATCGTATGACTATTTGCATGATGCTCAAAAGTTAAAATTGTTCCCTACTACATTGAAAGACTCATCATTAAAATGGTTCATGAGTCTAGGAGTGAATTCTATAACAACATGGGGACAAATGAAAGACGCTTTCCTAGGCAAATATAGAGATTATTGTATGCCTAGTAACCTTGAAGATGAAGTCTTCAAAATGAAACAAAAAGAAGATGAAAATCTTGAAGACTTAGTAGAAAGGTTTGTTTACAATGTTAAAAGAGCAAAAATGGATAATTTGGATGAAGAAACCTTAAAAGCCCTCTTACTCAGAGCTATTAAAGATGAGTGGATCGATCTTCTTAACCTAACTAGGAAGGGAGATATTTCCCAACTACCATTTGCAAATATTTGTGATTTATGTGTATATATCTCAAGGGGTAAAGCACGAGTTGGAAGGAGTCCTAGAGACCCTCTCTTATCAAGAATTAACAAATTTGCAGCTGGGACAATCATCAGGTCAAAATTAGGAAATTTTCTTGGTACCTTCAAAACAGATATTTTAGGGAGCCTAAGTGAGCAAATAGACATCCTTAAAATACAAAACAAGCAAAATTATGAAAATGCTGCATTGTCTATCTTTTGTCCCAAATGTCAAAAGAAACATGCTCTAAGAGAGTGTCCCTTAGATTCAAAATCCATAGAAACATGTGTCATATGTGCAAATAATCATGATATGAAGGAATGTCCATCCTTACCAGGTCTCAAGGCTATATTTAATGATGAAGGAATATCAGAACCAATAGACCCTCTCTACTTTATAGCTAAAATACCATGGAAAAATCCCCAAACAAATCAATCACAAGGATTTAGACCACAACAAACTGCCTAGTATTCACAAAATAATTGGAATTCAGTCGGCAGCCTTGGGCTCAGCCATAGTCACAACCTTGGAATCAAGGATGGAAAAATCCTTATGGAGCCTATGCTCAATATCAACAATACTCACCATCTTACCTTCCACCACAATTTCTACCACCATCTAATCAAATTCTTGAAGCTAACCAATTACCACAAATTCCAGTTCAAAATAAAAACCCACAACTCTCCTTACCATTTCCACAAAAACCAAATCAATTACCTGCTCAAAAACTTTCAAATACTAATAATAAAATACCACAACAACCAATGTACAACATGGAGGGGCATAATCCTCAAACTTATGTAATAACTCCACTAGACCTAAATAATGTCCAATTAAGGTCTGGAAGAGTAGTCCCAAGAAATCCCCCTGTTGTCATTCAAGAAAGAAGATCTGATCTTCAAAAACACAAAAACCAATTAGAAGAAAGGGAGACCTCTCTATCTTAGAAGGAGAATAAACAAACAGAAGAAGTTCCGACAAACACTCCCTGAACAGTTGAAAATTGATGAAGGAGTCGAAAAACAAATTATCTTTCCTGAATACAATATGATGGATGAATTGAGAAATGTTTGTATTAAAATTCCTTTATTATAAGCCATAAAAGAAATACCAATTTTTGCAAAAACAATTAAAGAACTAAGTACACAAAGATCAGGGAGAAAAAGAAAAGACATAAAAATAATTCAATTAGTTGGAAAAATTGCAGACATTATGATGGGGAAGGTGACAAACACTCCCTGAACGGTTGAAAATTGATGAAGGAGTAGAAAAACAAATTATCTTGCCTGAATACAATATGATGGATTAATTGAGAAATGTTTGTATTAAAATTCCTTTATTATAAGCCATAAAAGAATACCAATTTTTGCAAAAACAATTAAGGAACTAAGTACACAAAGATAAGGGAGAAAAAGAAAAGACATAAAAATAATTCAGTTAGTTGGAAAAATTGCAGACATTATGATGGGGAAGGTGACAATTTAAAAATACTTAAATCCACGAAGCCCCATTGTAAAAATTCACATCAATGGAACTGAAATACCAAACACACTGATTGATCTAGGAGTAGCCATAAACACAATAAGCAAACAAGTTATGGACACACTTAGGCTTCCTCATCTTCAATACACACCAATCTTATTGAAATTAGCAGATAGGTCTGTGATTAAACCTGATGGTGTGTTGGAAGATGTTTGTGTATCCTTAGATTCTTGGGAATATCCTGTTGATTTCATGGTCTTAACGCCCAAGAATAATTTAGGAGGACATCCTTTAATTCTAGGAAGACCTTGGTTAGCTACAACTGATGCTTTCATCGGTTGTAGATCAGGTGACATTTTTATCTCATATGGAAATTCTACAAATATCCTTCTGCAAGAACAACAATAGATATAGAAACTGAAGAATGGATAGAAGATGAAGAAGATATACAACCTATTTTTACTACTGAACAAGTAAAAGAGGAAGACCAACTTATAAATTTACTGGAAAATAATGAGTCTTCCTCACATAATGATCATATTCACAATGAGTATCTCTCATCTAAACAAGTATCATTGCTCTCCATGGAAAAATTTGGGAATTCCTCGATAGAAATCTTTCCAGGAAAAACCTTGAATGTCAATGAAAACCTGGAAGAAGTGAAAAATAACCAATTGATAGGAATTTTACAAAAACATTCTTCTTCTTTTGCATGGGAATACACTGACATGAGAGGGATTGATCCTAAAACTTGCATACATCATATCTACATTGAACAGAATGCAAGACCGGTTAGACAGCCTCAACAAAGAATGAACCCAAATTTAAAAGAAATTGTTAAGGAGGAGTTGCAGAAATTGTTAAATGTAAATTCATATATCCAATATCTAACAGCTAGTGGGTTTCACCCCCAGTAATTGTTCCTAAGAAAAATGGAAAATGGAGAGTATGCATCGATTACAGGGAACTAAATAAAGCAACATTAAAAGATCACTTCCCACTACCTTTTATAGATAAGGTCTTAGACACATTAGCAGGATATTTTTCCTTCTTGGACGGGTTCAATGGATATAACTAGATTCAGGTAGCCCTAAAGATCAGGATAAAACCACATTCACTTGCCCATGGGGAACTTATGCTTACTGAGTACCTCCCTTTGGATTATGTAACGCTCCAAAAACATTCCAAAGAGCAGTCCTCGGAATTTTTTTCTCTGATTTTATTCATGATTGTGTGAAGTGTACATGGATGATTTCACAGTTTATGGAGATTATTTCAATGAAGCACTAGAAAATTTGGAAAAAGTATTAAAGAAAAAAATCTCTCGTTAAGCCATGAAAAATGTTTCATGATGTTTAACAAAGGAATTGTTTTAGGTAATCATATTTCAGGAGATAGAATCAAGGTAGACTAATCTAAAGTTGAAGTCATTTCTAAGTTATCAGTCCCAAGTTTTCAAAAAGATGTTTGAATTTTTCTCGGTTTTACTGGATATTATAGAAGATTCATAGAGAACTTCACAAAAATTGCATCCCCACTCTTTAAATTGCTCACCAAGGACTGTGAATTCAATTGAGATTCTGAATGTCACGCTGCCTTTGAAACTTTGAGAAAGTGAATTTATGAAGAACCTATCTTAGAAGGACCTAACTGGAAATTGCCTTTCCATATCTCAAGAGATGCTTCAGATTCAACCTTAGGAGCTGTGTTGGGACAAAATGATCTTACTCCTTTTGCAATCTATTATACCAATAAAAATTTAACTCCTGCAGAGTTAAATTATACTGTAACTGAAAAGGAGTTTTTAGCTGTAGTTCATGCCATTAACGAGTTCAGACATTACATAACTGGCTATGAAACTTTTGTTCACACATAGCATTCTTCCATTAGATACCTAATGAATAAAGCAATAATTAATGGGAGAATAACGAGATGGCTCTTAATGTTATAAGAATTCAACATAACCATTCTAGATAGGCCAGGAAAATAGAATACAATTGCCAAGTTTTTATCTAGAATACAAAATGAAAATAATGATCAACCCGTAGAGGATAAATTTCCTGATGAATATCTTTTTGCAGTATCTACTAAATCACCTTGGTATGCAGATATTGCTAACTATTTAGCGACGGGAAAAATGCCATTTCATTTATCTCCTAGAGAAAAGAGAAGAATATTCCACAATATCACATCTTATTCATGGATAAATGAAGAGTTATACAAGATAGGACCAGATCTCATCATCAGAAGATGTGTTCAAGAGGATGATCCATGTGGGGGACATTTTTTTGATAGAAGGACTGCTTACAAAATCTTGCTTAAAAAATAATAAGTAAATTGCTTGTAACAAAAAAAAAATGAACCATGTGGGGGACATTTTTTTGATAGAAGGACTGCTTACAAAATATTACTTAAAAAATAATAAGTAAATTATATGTATAATTTATATTAAAAAAAATAATGAGCCATATGGGGCACATTTTTCTGATAGAAAGGATTGCTTACAAAATCCTGCTTAAAAAATAAGTAAATTGCATGTAACAAAAAAAAAAATGAACCATGTGGGGGACATTTTTTTTATAGAAGGACTGCTTACAAAATCTTGCTTAAAAATAATAAGTAAAATTATATGTATATATATTAAAAAAAATGAGCATATGGGGACATTTTTCTGATAGAAGGATTGCTTACCAAAATCTTTCTTAAAAAATAATAAGTAAAAAAGAGATAAAAGAAAAAGAAGAGCCATGCGGGGGGACATTTTTCTAATAGAAGGACTGCTTACAAAATCCTTGCTTAAAAAATAATAAGTAAATTATATGTAAAAAAATAAAATAAAAATAAAAATAAAAAATAAAAACCAATATACTGTTGGCAAGCTTATACAAAAAGTTTAGAGTGAAAACCAATTTTTGTTGGCACTTCAAATTTTCCTTTCAAAAAGAAAATAATAAATTTCCTTTCTTAAAAGTTTTTCTTTCTCAGATGCAGAACGAGCAACTTTCCATAGCTTGGACAAGTTTCCACACCTTGGACAAGTTTCCGTAGCTACGACAAGTTTCTGCAGCCTAATAATTTCTTTAGCCTACAAGGGCACTTGGTGATTTGAATTGAAAGACAACTGACAAAGCAATGTACCTGCAGGAGATCTCAGAACAACAAACAAGGCTAGCAAAAATGGATCAAAGGTATGTGATACTTTAATTTAGCAATAGGGATTGATATATTGCATATGTGACTAAGAAGACATAGTACTGCCGGAAATTAAAATGAAACCATTATAACTTAAGGGTGATGTTCACCTAACAAAATATCATAAGCCACCACTTAAAAGTCATGTCACATCCTCATTTCAATTTCGTCGAAGTAATTATCAAATCATCATTGTAAATGCACCTAACAGTCTAATTCATCCTATAACCCTTATTATAATCCACATGTTCTTACACTCCTCTGAACTTTCATAGCCACTCCATCCCTCTGCCACTTAGCAAAACCCTACCAACACAATTCTCTTGTCAAGGTAACTAGTCTTTGAGGCAAAGCATCCTCCATAATGGGGATAATTGTTCGAACTAAGCCAGCAGGGAAGATATTCCTTGAGGGATGCCCTCAGACCAAGGAGCTGTTGCAAAAGAAACAATGGTTGTAGGTCATTGAAAAATTCAATGGTTTTCACGGGGAAGTGACTAAGAACTTTGCGTGCTTATTTGATGGAACTGGAGCCGAAATAGGAGACATTAACATCACCATAAAAAAATTCATGATAGCAGAGGCTATTGAATTACCAAGGAGCGGGGAAAAATGGTTCAAGAACAGGGGAATTAATAGGGAAGATTGGAAGCTCTTCCTCAAAAATCCAAATATGGACACCACTGTCTTCAAGAAAGGTATTCCTAGCACAACCCTTACAGAAAATGGAGAAATTTATTGTTTATACTTCAAAAATTTGTCACTTGTGAGGGTAGGTTTTGGTATCTGTATTTTTACCATGTTAGGATGATGATGAATTTTCTTGAATATCACTAGATGAATCTTCCTTACTTTCTCTTAAATAGTCTCAAGAAAATGTCTACAAACGTTCAAAAGAGAATTCAGTTGATAGAAAAGACCATGTATCATCATGGTCTAATAAAGATATTGGATGAGTTCCATCTTCTGAGTATAAGGGATAACTGGGAGAGTTTCCTGGTTAGGAACCATTTTGTAGAAAGATCCCCAAAACAAGGCAATAATAGTGGGACCCTCAGAGGAAGGAAGAGAACCATAGAAGGGGTAAAAGAGCAGGAACCCAAGAGTCACCCAAAATTATCAGAAGAAGAGCTTCCCACAGTAGACATATTACAGAGAATGAAGAAGGGGAATCTTAAAAGGACAAAAGTTAGTAAAATAGAAAAGGAAATACCAAAAAGCAGGACTCTTCCTCAAGAAGAAAAATCAGAGACTAAAAGAAAGAATGTACAGGGATTACAAACCTCAGGACTGAGGAGGAGCACAAGGTTGAGCACAGTCCAACAGACAATCCCGAAAGCTACAGAGTACATTGATCTCGAGGGTAATGAGCCAAATAAGAATGAGCCAACTGAAAACGTTGAAATTCCTCCAAAAGGGTCACCAGAATCATCACCAAGGGTATCACCAACACCTTGTAGCTCACCTCTGAGAAGTCTAGTGCATAGTCCAGGTATTGACCCTATTTAGCAGGAGACATATACGCTCTTGGAGGGTCAACAGAGATCGTGAAGCAGCTGGGCTTACCGACCACAATACATCGACAACCGTACACCATTAGGTGGCTTCACCAAGGACGAGATCTGCGTGTGGGCCAACAATGTTGCCTTCCATACAGCATCAAGCCCTTCATGGATGAGGTATTATGTGACGTTGCTCCCCTTGATGTTTGTGATGTATTATTAGGTCAACCATACTTGTGGAAGCAACATGTTGTGTATGAGTCAAGGCCTCATGTTGTTATTGTTACATTGGGAAATAAGTTGTACAGGATACCTGAGGTAGCATCGTCTACCGCCATCTCTCTAGTTACTGCAAAACAATGCAGTAAGCTCATTTCAAAAACCACGAAATTTGTTTTCCTGATGATAAAACCTCAAGGAAAGAAGAAGATGTGGCCACGACCTCTAGATTGGGCCCCTCCGCACAACAACAATGATGGAAAAGGTCATGGAGGAGTACGAGGACATCTTCACCTCCCCCGCAGGGGTACCTCTACACTGTCAGGTCAAGCACTCCATTAATCTCAACCAAGGTGCGTTGTTACCCAACGGAACAATCTATTAGCACTCTGTTATGGAGAATGATGAAATCAAGAGGAAAATTCAGGAGCTACTATAGAAAGGTCACATTTGGCTGAGTTCATCGCCCTATGGGAGCTTGATCTTATTGGTACAGGAGAAGGATGGGACCTGGAGACTATGTATTGACTATCGGGGTTTGAACAAGATCACTGTTCGGAATAGGTACCCGATCTCGCAGATTGATAACCTTCTGGACCAACTCAAGGGGGAAAATATTTCAAAAAGATTGACTTGAAGTCCAGATATCACTAGGTGCCAATCAAACCATCCAATGTGTGGAACTCTGCCTTCAAAGCCAAGGAGGGCCTTTTCTAATGGTTGGTTATGACTTTTGGGTTAACGAATGCTCTTGCAACCTTCATGAGGCTTATGGATGACACCTTGTGGCCATTCACCAATTCATTTGTAGTGGTATACTTGGATGACATCTTGATCTTTAGCTAGAGCTGGGAAGAGCACCTCCACATCCGACAGGTTCTCCAAATACCGTGGCAACATAAGCTGTGTGCCAATTTGGAGAAATGCGCTTTTGGCATGATCTAGGTTCAGTATCTGGGATACATTATTGATGAACAGGGGGTGCATGTGGATCCAACCAAGATCTAATTCATTTCGTATTGGCTAGCCCCACATCCACTCTAGATTGGCCAACAACTTTCTGGGTCTTGCCAATTTCTACTGCAGGTTTGTGTTGGGGTTCTTTCATATCACTTGGCCTTGAGTCAAGTCACCAAAGGAGTGAAGGAAAAGTTATTTTGGTTTGAATCTCAACAGAAGGCATTCGGAGAGTTGAAACATCGTCTCTACTCTGCACTAGTGCTGACATTACCAGACTTGCAACAACCATTTGAGATCGAGACATATGCCTCTGACTACGCTATTGGGGCAGTCCTTACTCAATAGGGGCATCCAATGGAATATCACAGTGAGACACTTTCAGACACAGTCTAGAAGTATCCCACTTATGACAAAGATATGTATTCCATTGTGCAGGCCTACCAAAAATGGAAGCATTACATTTTGGGGAAGGAAACGGTCATCCACATAGACTACTCGACCCCTGCAGTTCATACAGACATAAGAGAAGTTACAGAATGATCGCCATCATAATTGGTCCACATACCTACAACAGTTCCATTTGAATATCAAGTACAAGAAGAGAAGCACCAATAATGTTGCAGATTTCCTCAGTCGACCACCGATCATGGCGTTAACCACCATGCTCAACCCTTGTGTGCACGAGACTTCTGATTGGCCACTTTTCTACAAAAGCGACCTAGAATTCAGCCACACAAACCATACGCTCTTGGAGGGCTAGCAAGTTCCATATTTTCACCTCCAGTATGCTCTGTTATGCCACTTGGGACACCTTTCTATTCCTTGAAGCGAACTTGCAAATATGATTTGGGAAGTACACTACAATTGGGCCACTCGGCATTTCGAGGTTGAGAAAATGGTGGCAGTACTATAGAAGTATTTCTATTAGCCAAATATTCGATAGGATTTCGGGAAGTACATCAGATCCTACACTCGCGCCATTGTCAAACCGACCATCAAGAAGCAAGGTCTCTATACTCTTTTGCCTACCCCTAGTCGACCTTGGGAATAAATATCCATAGATAACATGTCAGGCCTCCCTTCTACTAAGCATGGCAATGACTGTGTTTTTGTGGTCGTCAACAGATTCTCAAAGATGGCCATTATGGCACCCTGCAAGAAGAGTGTCACAACAAAAGCCACTGCTAAACTCTTCTCTGAATGAGTATGGGTACATTTTGGGATCCCATAGTCTATCATCTCAAATCGGTACAACATGTTCCTCAATACATTTTGGTCAAGTCTCTGGACGATGTTGGACACTGAGTTCTAAGTCCATAACTTTCCATTCCCAAACTGATAACCAGATAGAGGTCGTCAACAAGATGATCATACACATTATATACATGTACAACTCAAAGCATCCACACAGATGGGATGAGAGCCTCCCCTATGTCCAACACAACTACAACTGGGCTCTTCACAGCTTGAATGGCCACAACCCTTTTCAGGTGGGCTTAGGATTCCAGCCACTATGTCCCATTGCTGTGGCCATACCATTTGCATCGACTCAAGAAGATTCGACTTATGTCCAGTCCGAAGCTGACAAGGCAAATAGCTTCATTGAGAACATTCAACACATCTGCCAACAAGTCCATGATATATTGGACAAAGCCAATGCTAAGTACAAACATCAAGATAATCAACATCATGTGCCACACAAGTTCCGGGTGGGCGACAAATTTTGGCTACATTTGCAGAAGGAGCACCTCACTGGGCCCCATCGCAAAATTCACCCGCTTTGATATGGGCCATACACCATCACCAAGGCTATGGGAAATAATTCTTTTGAGCTTAGCATTCCCCCATTCCTTGGCGTTCACCTAATGTTCAATGTGGATCGCCTTCGACCATACTTTCCACCATTACTGGACACATCCGATATTGTAGACCAACTCACACCAAAAGAGTTAAATCCAGAATGCATGGAACAAGCTGCAACTGATTGGAACATGGACACATAGATCAAGAACACCCTCCAGTAGAAGATCCAATTGTATCGATTTGTCAAAGCCAACTAACTCCTGCACCAAGGAAAATGGCTCAATAGGGACCAAGTTCAGTACAAGTTTCCGCATCTCATGGAGGAACTCAACGCAATGGAGACCATTGCTTCCTAAGGGGGGAGGAATGATCCAGCCACATATTGCTGGCCACATGCCTATTCCACGTGGACCCCTACCAGTGTTTCTTTCAGTTTTTCAATTTCCTTAATTGTAGCACAATTTACTATTTTTGGCAGTTTTTTGGGTCCTGGACTTCTGGAGCCGTTTTGAGGCCCTAAACGACGTTTTTTTGGAAATATTCATGAAAGTGATTTTTTTGAAATCACATTTTTAGTTGTAATCCTCGGAGAGATATTTCCAATGAGTTATCATGTGTGTCAAATAGAGATAGTATGACCAAGTTAAGACCCCGGGAAGTTGGCTGCCCAACTAACCCCAACGGGGCCAATAAACTCTTGTTGTTACATCTCCTCGTGTTAAAGTTTAATCTTATTATTCAATAATAAAAAGGCCCTTGAGCCTCATTGTAGCTCAGTTCAGAGGCATGTAGCTGCCACATCTTTTCTCAGAGATAAGCTACCATCGCTCGATCTAGTCTCATTTCCATTATGTTTGTAAGCATATTTCATTATTTGATATTAATGAAAGATAGTGTTATTTCTGTTGCATCTCTGTAGTTATGGTTGTATCTGTAATTTGTTGCATTCCTATTTAAATTCAAATCAGTGGTATCAGAGTGGTCTGCTCCTTCTCTATTTTTCTTTGCATGTCGCCAACAAGGTTGGGATATAAGGAGTTAGGGCTCGAACTAGTCGAACCTTTGCAAGCCCAGCCTCACCTGATGACCTCGCATGGGGGAAGAAAAGAAAGACGAGGGAGCAAGAGATCCTATCAAAATATTTCTCGAGGAGGCCCTCAAGAAATAAAGGATTACGATGATGGATAACTTTGCCCAGATCCTTCAATGGTTGCCCACCGATGACGCATCCACATCCAACAGCCACTCTGGAGACTCCACACCTTTTAAGGTACAAGTAAACTTTGAAATTCCCATATTTGAGTGCCAAATAGATGTAGATGCAGTAGATAAATGGTTGAATCTACTAGAAGGATATTTTTCTGTTCATTATTTTTCTAGCTGAGAAAAGATTCCTTTTTCTCTTCTCAAAGCCACCCCCCACGTCAAGGACTGGTGGGAAACATACTGTGAGCAAAAGGATGAAAGTATGACCTCACTGTTTTCAGCCGCTCCCACTTGGAATTCATTCTGGGACGCCATCAAGGAGCAGTAATACCCTATCGGGAGCTACGAGGACAAATACATAAAGTGGACCATGCTGCGGCAGGGAAGGGACTAGGATGTGCCGCTGTTTACCAATGGTTTTCATACCCTTCATATGAATTTGGGTATTAAGGATTCAGAGAAACATTTGGTACTCAAGTACCACAACTACCTACATAGATACGTCTAGGATGAGATGAAGTTCCTGGGCATCTCCTTGCTCGACATGGCGTACCAATACGCCATCAAGATCGAGCAGAAGTTTAAATAGAAGAAGCGAGACTTTGGTTCTGTAAATCCGAAGCAATGGAAAGGTGCCCCCAAACAATAGAACAAAGGACAAATCCAAGACAGGATGACCCAGGACAACCTGCCAAGGACACAAGAAAAGGACAACACTGCGAAGCCAAAGAAGGAAACGAGAAAGTCTTGTGAGTTCCATAAGATCTCCACCCAGAACACAATTGAGTGTCAGGCCAAGAAGTCACTGGTGGCCGAACTGAAGGCTTCAATAACAGACGCATGTTCCGACTCTGAGTTAGAACCCGACAAGGGGAATGACAAAGGGAAGTGGATTAGTGATGCAGAGCCCAATTCCACCGTCACCACCACAAAGATCTAGAAGGAGGAACCCAAAGATCCAGAGGAGGAGGATGATCTATTCCACTCCCAGATGTGGGTAAAGGGTTCCCCGCTACAATTCATTGTCGACAATGGGAGATAAAAGAACCTTATTACAGCAGAGGTCATGAAACAGCTGGGCTTACTGACCACAACACACCCACAATCGTACACCATCGGGTGGCTTCACCAAGGATGAGATTTGCACATAAGCCAACAATGTCGCCTTCCATATAGCATCAAGCCCTTCACGGATGAGGTATTATGTGACATTGGTCCCCTTGATGTTTGTGATGTATTAATAGGCCAACCATACTTGTGGAAGTGACATGTTATGTATGATTCAAGGCCTCATGCTATTATTGTTACAATGGGAAATAAGTTGTACATGATACTGTAGGTAGCAATGCTTACCACCACCTCTTTGGTTACTACAAAACAATGCAGTAAGCTCATTTCAAAAACGGAAAATTTGTTTTCCTGATGAGACGTCCTCAAGGAAAGAAGAAGACGGTGGTCATGAACTCCAGATAGGGCCCCTCCGCACGACAGCAACAGATGGATAAGGTCGTGGAGGAGTACAAGGACATCTTCACCTCGCCCATGGGGGTGCCTTGCACTGTCAGGTCAAGCACTCCATCGATCTGACCCCATGTGCACCGTTACCCAATGGACCAATCTATCGGTGCGTCGTTATGGAGAACGATGAAATCAAGAGGCAAATTTAGGAGCTGCTATAGAAAGGTCCCATTCGACCGAGTTCATCGCCCTGTGGGAGACCGATCGTGTTGGTACAGAAGAAAGATGGGACTTGGAGACTATGTATTTACTATCGGGCATTGAAAAAGATCACTGTCCAGAATAGGTACCCGATTCCACAGATTGATGACCTTCTGGACCAACTCAAGGGGGGGAAATATTTCAGCAAGATCGACTTGAAGTCTGGATATCATGAGGTACCAATCAAACCCTACGATGTGTGGAGGACTTACTTCAAAGCCAAGGAGGGCCTTTTTGAATGGTTCGTTATGCCTTTTGGGTTGACGAATGCTCTTACAACCTTCATGAGGCTTATGGATGACATCTTGTAGCCATTCACCAACTCATTTGTAGTGGTATACTTGGATGAAATATTGTCTTCATCCGAAGTTTGGAAGAGCACCTCCACCACATCCGATAGGTTCTCCAAACACTACAACAACACAAGATGTGTGCCAATTTGGAGAAATTCACTTTTGGCATGAACCAGGTTCAGTATCTGGGATACATTATTGATGAACGGGGGGTGCACGTGGATCCATCAAAGATCCAAGTCATTCAGGATTGGCTAGCCCCAACCACTTTGATAGAGTTGCACAACTTTCTGGATCTTGCAAATTTCTATCACAGGTTCGTGTTGGGGTTCTTTCATATCACTTGGCCCTTAATGCTAGACACCAAGCTCACTAAGTCCACAACTTTCCATCCCCAAACTGATGGCCAGATAGAGGTCATCAACAGGATGATCGTACACATTCTGTGCATGTACAACTCAAAGCATCCATGCACATGGGATGAGAGCCTCCCCTATCTCCAACACAACTACAACCAGGCTCTTGAAAACTCGACTGGCCATAGCCCTTTTCAGGTGGGCTTGGGTTTTTAATCACTATGTCCCATTGATGTGGCCATAAAATTTGCAGCGACTCAGGTATATTTGGCTCATGTCCAGTCCGAAGCCGACAAGGCAAATAACTTCATTGAGCACATTCAACACATTTGCCAATAGGTCCATGAAATATTGGACAAAGCCAATGCTAAGTACAAGAAGCGACATGATCAACATTAGGTGCCACACAAGTTCCAGGTGGGCGACAAAGTTTGTCTACATTTGCAGAAAGAGCGCCTTGCTGGGCCCCACCATAACCAAGGCTATGGGAAATAATGATTTTGAGCTTAGCATTCCCCCATTCCTTGGCATGCACCCAATGTTCAATGTGGATCGCCTTCGGCCATACCTTCCACCATTACTGGACACATCCGAAATTGCGGAACAACTCACACCAACAGGGTTAAATCCAGACTGCATGGAACAAGCTGCAACTGATCATATCATGGACACGTAGATCAAGAACACTCACCAACAGAACATCCAACTGTATCGAGTTGTTAAAGCCGACCAAGTCCTGCACCAAGGAAAATGGCTCACTAGGGACCAATTTCAGTATAAGTTTCATCATCTCATGGAGGAACTCAACGCAATGGAGACCATTGCTTCCTAAGGGGGGAGGAATGATCCAAGTTGATATTGGTGTCCACTCGCCCATTCCATGTGGACCCCCACCATTGTTTCTTTTAGTTTTTCAGTTTCTTTAATTATAACATAGTTTACTATTTTTGGCAATTTTTTCGGCTCCTGAACTTCTGGAACCATTTTGAGGCCCTAAACGATGATTTTTTGGCAATATTCTTCCACGCGATATTATTAAAATCATGTTTTTAGTTGTATTCCTTAGAGAGATCTGTCCAACAAAGTATCATTCACATCAAACAAAGATAATATGACCAAGTTACGACCCCGAGAAGTTGGTTTCCCAACTAATCCCGATGGGGCCCCTAAACTCTTGGTGTTACATCTCCTCTGTTATGAATATAATTCATAACAAGTAAATAAATAAAATAAATGTAAATATTAAATAATTAAAAATTGATTATGTTAAATAGTCATTAAGTTAAGTGAAAAGGCATGTCTAAAAGACATGCCTAATCATGAAAGGTCACTTGCCGAGGCATTGTAACATTCATATCACTCATACATTTATATATATAATAAATTATTATTATAAAATACCTCGTGTATTTTTACATTTAAGCCTCCAAGTTATCATTTTTCATTCTTCAGTAATAGTTTTTTATGCTTCAGTGGTATCAGAGCCATGGTGCACAATATAATCATGCGGGTCTTTGAACGTTGTTCGCTGCACAATGTGCCATTACGTTCATGTCCTGTTTGCATCGAGCAGTTCAGTGAAATTCAAGAAGCATTTCAGCATTTAGAAAAATCATTTGCAGAAGTTAAAGCATGTAAAAAGGAAATCAATAATAAAGATAATAGTGGCAGTGAAGAAATGAAACAAGGTGAAGCATGAAAAGAAGATGTTGATCAGAACAATGATAATGAAAATAAATATAAAGAAGAAAGGCACATGGATGATAAGCCAAGGGCTGATAGGTAGAAAGATGACAAGCAAAGAGATGAAAGAGAACGACATAAAGATGTCAAACAGAAAGATTACAAGAACAAAGAAGAGAAATATAGAGACGACACAACTAAAGCTGATAAGAATAAGGAGGTTAAATTGGAAGATAGTTATAGAGAAGAAAAATACAAAAGAGACAGGTACATGGAGGAAAAATATAGAGATGACCGGTACAAGGATGATAAAAGCAAAGATGAGAAGTATAGGCTAGAATAGTCTCATCGAGATTGCACTGAAGAATACCATGATAGTAAGCATTTCAAAGATGAATCTAAGCAGCAGGTTCACTGCAAGGAAAATAAGCATTATGAGAGTGACCAAGAGTATAGTTCCTATTTTTATGATTGATATCCAGAACACTACACTTCCCATAACCAACACTCTTAGAAATTAGAAGGCTCCAATTTGTGTAGATCCCGTGAATCTAAAGAATCCTTTTGTGAAGATGAACGTGGAGGAACCAGTAGGGTTTGTGAAGATGACTTATTATTTTAGGATAGATTGGCCTCTAATTTGCGATGCTTCAGTGTAATGGATGTAGCCACAAACAAGGATCATCAGACAACAGACTGTGAAATAGTTTCAAAGATTGACAAGGAGAAAAAGAGGGCAAAATCTGTGGAAGTTGGATCAGAATGGAAGGATACTTCATTTGAAGAAAGGCCTCAGCTTGCCAGGGATAATCAACATGTATAGAAGTTTGATCATGATCATGATCGCCCTAAAAATCAAGCCATTCTTCATGTTGGCAATAGAACTGAAAGGTACCTAGATGGCCATAAAGAGCCTGTGCAAAGTTATGATATTTCACTCAAGTGAATTGCTTTCCTTTCACTTGCGAAGATGACTCATCAATTGCGAAACCCACCTACTAATGACATGAGCCACCATTTTTCCTATGGAAAAAACAACAAAAGAAAAATGTTGGAGAATGGTGATGGTTTTAGCAGTGCCACTAGTATGCGGAGAGAGACAAGGACAACAAAAAGTGTATATCGTGTTGGGGATTCAGATAGATGCAAACCACATTCAGATAATCAAGATAAAATGAGAGACATGGATTTTGTAATTGCTATGGAGGACAATGAAGACCGTAGAGGCAGGCCTCGAAGTACAAACATAGTTTGTAGGTCTAGAAGTAGAGATAGAGTTGCAGGTCTCGAAGTACAGTCAACGCCCTCGCAGCCACACAACCACACCACTATGCATCCACCTCCGCCATCAATCCCCCACGTCTGCAGTCGTTAGTAGCTTCACCTCTCAGCATGCGGAAAATCGAAGGCATAGGCTGTTTGCGTGGCTGTGTTGCGAGGTTACGCTGCGAAGGTAGGTATTTAGTTGTCTCTGCAAGCCACGATGCCATGATCGGACATGGAGCAAGAGCCAATGAGCCACAATTTAACACGTGGAGGGAAGATACGGGAGGTCATGATCAAGGTCAACAGACGTGACGCGAACAGACCGTGACGTCCATTCATTAAAAAAAAAATCGATTTGTAGTCATTTAAAAACTTTATAATATAAGAACTAAAGATTAATTAATTAATTAAAAAACATTAGTATTAAAAAAATAAATAAAGAAAAATATTAAAAAATAAAAATAAAAATTATTATTATTATATTAAAAAAATAAAATAAAAAAATTAGAGTTATAAAAAATTAAAAAAATTTAGACTTATTAAAAAATTAATTATTAAAAAAATAAAATAAAAAAAATTCCAAGGAAATATTACCGATGAGCTATAAGACAAGAGGATGGCCAGATTATACACATCGAGACAACATACCACCTAAAGTGAAGAAATCTACAACATTAAAGCTTTGAGGACAAAGCTTCCGAAGGAAGGGGCAATATTATGAATATAATTCATAACAAGTAAATAAATAAAATAAATGTAAATATTAAATAATTAAAATTATTAAGTTAAGTGAAAAGGCATGTCTAAAAGACATGCCTAATAATTAAAGATCACCTGCTGAGGTATAAAAGTAGGGCCTCATTGTAGCATTCATATCACTCATACATTTATATACATAATAAATTATTATTATCAAATACCTCTTGTGTATTTTTATGTTCAAGTCAACAAGCTATCACTTTTTATGCTTCATACTCGGGTTATGGTTTTGGTTGTTTAGGGTTTTCTCTTATTTTTCAATAATAAAAAGGCCCTTGAGCCTCATTGTATCTCAGTTCAGAGGCATGTAGCTGCCACATCTCTTCTCAGAGATAAGCTACCATCGCCCGAGCTAGTCTCATTTCCATTCTGTTTGTAAGCATATTTCATTATTTGATATAAATGAAATATATTGTTATTTCTACTGCATATCTATATTTATGGTTATATCTATAATTTGTTGCATTCCTATTTAAATTTGGATCGGTCGTTATCTGTTCTTCCTCTTAGACCTGCATATCTTGATTTGGTGGATCTTGGGGTGAACTGGTCTCCGCTGATGGATGTGTCTTTCTAATTGCTTTATACTAGTTCTTCACTTTTTCATATTTTTTGTGGACATCGATTAATACCCCGTACTGTAACTAATCCTTTCACAATACTACATGAAAGTCTTTAGTGGTGAAGTGAAAGCGATCCAACTATTGTATTTCTATTGTTGTCGCCTTGTGGCACTTAAACTCATATAATCTGAACCTCAAAGTGAAGGTGGGCCAAGGGGCTTTCTTCCTCCCGTGAAGAAATCCTAACAGTCCCTTGTCCATCCGATTTTCTATTTCATGCATGACCACCTTATTGGTCACATATCACGGCATGAGATGAGGGGATTTATGACAACAAAAACATCTGATGCATTTTCCTTGAGGTGCTGCAAACCAATCCACGATATCTCTTAGTAACGCCTTCAATCGATTAATCATGCAAGGAGGATCGAGCTCGAACATCATATGAAATATAACTGCAAAGAAGTGCTCGACCAATCTGTCATACGCGCATTTGAATCCTGATTCTGATAACACCCTGCATTGAAAGTAAAACGAGAACGTGTTCTTAGGGGTCCAGTTCCAATACATTGCTAGGAACACATACTATGCATAGATTCAATCTAAAATAAATGCAGGCATGTAGAATTCTGGGGCCTGGTTCACCCTCAAGGATTCTTTTGCTTACCCCACATGATGCTGCAACTCAAATGATAATATATCTGCCCAATTGAAGAATCTTCCAT
This sequence comes from Pinus taeda, assembly GCA_000404065.3. Lineage (NCBI taxonomy): Eukaryota > Viridiplantae > Streptophyta > Pinopsida > Pinales > Pinaceae > Pinus > Pinus taeda. The sequence continues at coordinate 24,257 of APFE031276529.1, read as the reverse complement.
GGGTTAACACCATATTGAGCATATACATCCAATTTTCCTCAAACACTTCATCGTTCTTACACCCACACAACCTATAGCACATGGATATCAAATATTGATATACATCTCTAAGGATCTTAGTCTGATAGAATATGAATGGGTGATGGAAAAACTTAACAGGCTATCAACACCATGATTTGACAATGTCACTTATGTCGAGGTTGGCCCATCTAATGTAGAAGTCATCATTTGCATATTCGGTGGGCCTAAGCATATTGTAGCATATCAGCATATCTTCTCCATAATAAGTGGTGAGAGGAATGTCACTCTCACTATGAAGCATGAAATGAGAGTCATCCATATGTGTAATGATCCACTCAATCACTTATGCACAAGGGATGACCAAGAATCTTCCTGTGATCCTGGGCATCCTAGACTGCTTGATGTTGATGTATGCTTATATGTCTTCGAAGTCCTCATCAAATCTTTTCTGCATGAATGTGTTGCATATACTGCTCCATGTGACCTAAGTAGACTTATCAATGAAGCACTGTGTGTTTGCATAAATGGGAATCGTTGGATTGCCAACTTCAATAGGTTCCTCAGTTGCTTCTTCTGAGACTTATTTGGAGGCCACTTTACGAGGAGGACTGGCTCCAACATATGATGAAAGGGTGACAATACTTGTAGCTTGAACACCTATTTGTGGCAGCACACTCATAATGAAAAGATTAGCTTAATGCAACCTAACTATGCAACAATATCTCATAAATCATGTACAAAGAGCCATCAAATATATATGATCATGCAAATACATTAATGATAGTACAAAATCACTTGCATGCACAAGAAAATAAGCATGCAACCTAGGAGGGAACACTTTCAAAGCACGAAGGGAGGCCAAGGGTTATTCACGACTCTACAATGTGCTCATGCACTCAAGCAAGTGAAGAAAACCATCAAGGGCACACTGGTGTACTTCGAAGGGTTGAAGGGGTGAGTTGTTAGGCCTTCGGGCCTTCACAGAGTGCTTATGCACTCAAGGTGATTGAGAGGGCACACTGGCACACTCCAAAGGATGAAGGAAATTTTCTTCATGCCTTCAGGGTTTGCTCATGTGCTCAAAGGGAAGGAGGGCAGACTAGTGCATGCTGAAGGGATGAAGGAAAAATGTTCAAGTCTTTGAGGTGCGCTCATGCGCTCAAGGGAGGATGCAATTCTTTGTGATTAAGGAGTGCACTCAAGAGTGAAACTTGGTCATTTAGGGCACAATTTTCATGGATGACTGAGCTTCGAGTTACAAAAGTGATTTCTTCCTAAAGAATGTCTAAGAAAAAGTTTGACATCAAGATTTCATGATAAGAATGAGAAGAAGAAGGATCTGGAAGCTTACATGGACCCTATCACAATCATGGTGGAATGTGAAAGGTTGAGGAATGTGTAGAGTCTCTGCATTTGACAACAAATGAAAACTTGCAGAATCAAGATTGAACATAAATTCGAGTGAGTAAACTAAAAAACGAAGAAATTCTAGCAAGAAAAGAAAGATCAATAGCAAAATCATGAAATGAAATGAATAGATTTGACATGCAAAACTTACTTGTAGTGCAAGTTGATGAAGGGTTTCTCGATCCGCAACTGTGCGCCTAACCCAAATGAGAATGATTATGCAAAATAATGATAAACTGGGTTAATTTACCACATGTTGAAAAGTGAAAGGATTAGTTAAGGGAAGTTAAATGGGCTCATATTTTCTAGGAGTGTGCCCACATGCAACAAAGAGGCACATGCATGCATCTAGGAAGAGCACATGTCTTCAACACAAAGGAGTGCACTTGCTCAACATAAAAGAGTGCACTTCTTAAGCTCGAAAGAGTGCAATCAACACAAGTGCATGTCTTCACCAACTTGAAATGCACTTTTGCCTTAAAGAGAACTTTTCTTTCTTTTGTCTTTTTTTAATGTGATCTTGAGTGATTTTTGAGTGTGTGCATGGCGTAAAGGCTAGTTTCTAAGTCAATACAAGTCACGAGTTCACCTAACCATGGAAAAGATAACCTAAGCACTTCTAAGGGTTAGGTGATGACACTTAGGAAACATTGACTTAGGAGGATGTGAAACTGGGAGAAAACACACAAATAACTAATAAAACAACACAATGAAACTAGGCGACGTGGAACGACGGTTCATGTAGGCTCCAAAATTGATGTAGGAATTTTTTTTTGGAGGTTCGTTATTCCAGTGAAAACACTTGGCGACGTATTGGGAGAACCACAAATTCTTTGAAATGGTTTCATTTAGGCGCAAAGTCTTAATTCTCCAGGAAGTATTGACTCAATCAGTGAGTTACCTTAGCTCTCCACTCTTACTTGGCTAAAAATATAATTTTCCAAATTCTGTTACTCGTCGCAACACAACATTAAACCAACCATATCATTATCATGTTGACATAAAGGCAATATATTTTGATGAGTTAAAACAATAAGGGTATGATTTTTACATCTCTGGCGTTGCTCCAAATCTAGCAGGCCTGGACAACATTGTTGAGCCTCAAAACTGCCTTTTCCTTAGCAACTTTATCATCCCTTCTTCTTTGTTTTTCCATGAAGAAATGCATTCCTATCATCAATGACCAATATACATTGCCCTAAGGAGAAAATTTTAGTGGTTTACATGTTATGCTTTTATGTTTTTTTGTTTGAATAAGTTTTTGTCTTTTAGCTACGGAACACAACCTATTCTGTAGCTAATCGAGTGTTCCATAGCTACTTCCATGATTTTACAGGTTCCAGGTGTCAGAAGGATAAAATAACTACATGGGCAGCTTGGAAAACATCATGACATGGATTGTTTCCTATTCACATAGCCTAGGCTGACAAGGAAGATGGTACAAGACTCCAGTCAAAGGAGAAGTCAAACATAGAGACCCAAGGCAAACAAGACTCTATTTTGTACACGTTTCATAGTGATGGGATTCGAAACAACTTCCTGAACCCACAGACTTCAAAAACCATCTGTGCAACCGAATCCAATAGCCATCACCTTAGATTTATGTCTCCAGTAGCCGAGGAAGAGAATTCTGTGTGCCTGTCTGCTACGTGTTTTGGCTGTAGCTTATTTTTCTCCATAAACAGTTGTATAATTTCCTTATAAATACTTGTGTGAAGAACGTAGAACAAGTTCAAATTGTACTGATGTATTAAGCTCAAACTATTGTTCTGTAATTTTGAAAAACTCATTTCCTATGTTTTTAATATGAAGACCATGTGTTTCATGAATATCTGAAAGCGTTTCTTGGAGTTTTGATTGAGTATGCATAACCTGAGCAGTTGCAGAGGGCCCTTGCGCTGACTGAGGTTTCATTTCATTTTATTTTGTCCTTTCTATTTCAAACTATAAATTTACCATTCCTTCTCATAGTGTTCATAAACATTTTCATACTAACTTGTTTATAATGCATCATTTCTTCACTAATGCATAATAGTTTCTTTCAGTACAGAATAGTTTCTTTTTGCTTAATTTCTTTCTAGTTTCTTATCAGTATCTAGAAGTTGAATTCAGTAGTGTAGAGTAGTTTGTTTCATTTGCTGTTTCACTAGTCTTTAGGTTTTCAATTAAACTGATCAGTTCCATTACAGTTCTTGTCATTTCATTACTAGTTTAGTGACCCATGGTGTAGATGAATGTTTCTAAAAAGCCCTTCTAGTTGATAACTCATCTTAAACTAAGTGGTTGAATACTTCATTCATGCAATGAGTCTTTTTTGCATTTTTGCATTTATCTTCTCTTAGAATAGTGAAGTACATAATTCCTCAAAATGTCTTCCCAAGGAGGTTTGTCTTCCAAAATTGAGAGGCAGAGTAACTAAGTATTTCATTTAGTTTTATTGCAATTTCACTTTCACTTTCAGTATTTCATTTTAGTTTTGTTTCCATAATAGATAGTTGCAATTTCACTTGCAGTTTCAGTGTTTCATTTTAGTTTTGTTTCCATAATTGATTAGACAGTAGTTGCAAATTTGCAATTTCACTTTTAAGTTCTTTTAGTTCGTGATTTGGAAACAATGATAAGGGCATAAATAGAAACTCTGTTTTCATTTCTTGATTAAACTTTACTACCAAATCTTGCTTAAAGCACTTTTAGTCCTCATTTCATTTCTTTAGATTCTTAGAAAAAGTGGATTTAAGATACTGTTAAGTACATTGTAAATCATTAGGGACTAAAGGATCAAAAACCCGAAAACAACATAAAACTCAAAAACACTGAAGTAAGAAGGGTCATCTAGCACATATAGTGCACTACACTTCATCAATTTACGATACTCTTTTGGATTCCCTATATTGGATGAAGAAACACATACCACAATGAAAAATATCTCACCATCTGTCCTCCCAAACTTCTATGGGTTGAGAAGTGAGGACCCTGAAACATTTTTGTTTGAGTTTGAAGTCTTGTGTAGAACTTATGACTATCTAGAAGACTCTCAAAAACTTAAATTGTTTCCTCAACACTAAAAGGGGCTGCTTTGAAATGGTTCATGGGGTTAGTCACTCAATCCATTAGAACATGGAATGACATGAAAAAGGAATTTTTGGATAGATACTTGGATTATTGCATGCCTACCAATCATAAAGATGAGGTGTTCAAAATGATGCAAAGAGAGGATGAAAAATTAGAAGATCTGATTGAGAGATTCAATTATAATCTGAAAAGAGCAAAGATGAAAAATTTAGATGAAGAAACTTTGAAAGCTCTTTTGTTAAAGGCCATTAGAGATGAGTGGATAGATATCCTTAACATGATGGGGAAGGGAGATATCTCTCAACTTCCATTGAGTGACATAGGATAACTATGTGTTCATCTCTCAAGAGGGAAATATAAAATAGGGAGAGGGCCAAGAGATCCTCCTCTTGTTAGAGCAAACAAATCTGCAAGTGGATCTATAAGTAGGGCATAAATTGGCAATATGCTTGATGAGTTTAAAACTGACATTCTAGAAAGCCTTAGTGAGCAACTAGACACCCTTAAAATTCAAAACAAGCAGAAAACAGAGGTTGATGCTTTAGCCATTTTTTATCCAAAATGAAGAAAGAAACATGCTCTAAGGGAATGCCCTTTAGATGCAAAAATTGTAGAAAGTTGTATGATATGTTTGGAAAGCTATGAAACTAGGGGTTGTCCTTTAATCCCTGGCCTTAAGGCTGTCTTTCAAGAGGAAACAATCCCAAATTCTACAAAACCTCTTTGTTTTGTTGCAAGAAGACCTTGGCAGGGGCCACAAAATCAAGGATTTAACAATCCAATGTGTCTTCAGCCCCCACCAAATTGGAATTCTTGGCAGCAACCTTGGCCTCAACCTCAATCTCAGTATCGGTCTCAACCGTGGGCACAAGGGGTACAAAATCCTTATGGGAGATTTTCTCAATATTATCAATATCCTCCATCCTATAAGAATTATCCTCCCCCACAAACTCAACAACAAAATTAGCAGCCGCAACTTCAAAATCATAATCCTCAACTTTCATTGCCATTTCCACAACAACCTCCACACAAAAAATCAAAATCCTTAACTCTTGCTACCATTTCAGTAGAAACAAAATCAGCTACTTGCCTAACCATTACCAAACCCCAATAATAAAAACCCTCAGAATGCTTACATGGTAGAATGATAACAATTTCCAACTTATATGATTACTCCTATATATCTTATTGATGTTCAACTAAGATCTGGTACGATATTAGAAAAGGAAAAACCTTCTATAGTTATTCAAGAACAAGACATTTCTGAGGAAGATTCTCTAAAAGTCAATAAAAGTTTTGAGGGAACATCCCTCCAAAACCAAAACATTGAAAAAGAAAAACAAAAAGAATCAATAAACACAACTCTTATCATTGAGCAATCAGCATCTACTTCTACACCTCCTTTTCCCAAGAGATTACAAATTGATAGAGGGGTAGAAAAACAGATCTTGTTGCCCAATTATGATTTTCTAGATGAATTGAAGAAGGTTTGTATCAAAATTCCTTTGTTACAAGCCATTACGGAAATTCCAATTCTAGCCAAGACAATAAAGGAGTTGAGCATCAAAAGACCAGGAAGAAAATCAAAAGAAACAAAAAGAATTCACCTGGTAGGAAAGATAGTAGACATAATGATCGGAAAGATTGCCATGCAGAAATATGTTTATCGAAGAAGTCCAATTGTCAAGATACATATAAATGGAATTGAAAATCCAAATACATTGATTGACTTAGGGGCAACAATAAACATCATGAGTAGACAAACTATGGAGCAACTTAAACTTCCTAATCTTCTTTACACATCATGAGTAGACAAACTATGGAGCAGCTTAAACTTCCTAATCTTCTTTACACACCTACCTTACTGCAACTTACAGATAGATCAGTAATAAAACTAGATGGTGTGCTAGAAGACATTTCAGTATCCTTAGATTCTTGGGAATATCCTATTGATTTCATGATCTTAAATCCCAAGAATAATCTAGGAGGACACCCACTCATACTAGGAAGACCTTGGCTGGCCACAGCTGATGCTTTTATTAGTTGTAGATCTGGTGACATATATATTTCTGATGGTAATTCAGCAAAGAAATTTATTTTGTATCCTCCAACAAAATAAATCACAGAAATAGATGACAAGGAATGGACTTATGATGAAGATGATATTCAACCTCTCTTTACTATGTCAGAAATTAGTGAAGATAGTCAAATTCTGAACACATTGGAAAATTTTGAAACATCTTCAGAATATGATCATGCACAATTTCAAGAAAAATCTAATGTTGAATACTTGTCATCTAGGCAGATGTTTATCTATTCTATGGAAGAGTTTGGTAGATCTACAATTGAAATTTTTCTAGGTAGGACATTGAACATAAACAAAAACTTGGAGAAACTACAACAAGAAGAGCTAACCAAAACATTACAAAAACATTATGCTGCATTTGCATGGGAGTACACCAACATGAAAGGTATTGATCCTAAGACTTGTATCCATCATATCTATATTGAGGAAAATAGTAGACCAATCAGACAACCTCAAAGAAGAATGAATCCAAATCTTAGGGAAACTGTGAAAGAAGAGCTCCAAAAATTACTCAATGTAAACTTCATTTACCCAATTTCAGATAGCCAATGGGTTTCTCCTTTCGTAATTGTGTCTAAAAAGAATGCTAAATGGAGGGTGTGCATTGATTACTGAGAATTGAATAAAGAAACCCTCCAAGATCACTTTCCTTTGCCCTTTATAGATCAAGTATTCGATACATTAGCATGTAAGAAATATTTCTCATTCTTGGATGGTTTTAGTGGTTATAATCAAATTCAGGTAGCACTTGAGGATCAGGATAAAACCACATTTACTTGTCCATGGGGAACCTTTTCCCACCAAGTGCTTCCTTTTGGGTTATGTAATGCACCTGCAACATTCCAAAGAGCAGTACTAGGAATTTTTTCTGATCTAATACATGATTGTGTAGATATATATATGGCTGATTTTACAGTCTATGGAAACACATTTGAAGAAGCTTTAGAAAATTTGGAAAAGGTTCTTAAAGATGTAAAGAAACAAACCTTTCACTAAGCCATGAAAAATGTTTTATGATGTTTATAGAAGGTATTGTTTTAAGACATCACATTTCAGGAGATGAGATTAAAGTTGACAAATCTAAAGTTGAAGTCATCTCTAAGTTACCAATTCCAAATTTCCAAAAAGATGTTAGAAGTTTTCTAGGATTTACAGGATACTATAGAAGATTTAAAGAAAACTTCACTAAAATAGCATCTCCACTCTTCAAATTGCTTACAAAAGATTGTGAATTCAGTTGGAATCCTGATTTCCAACTAGAATTTGAAACCTTGAAAGCAAAAATTTCTGGAACACCTATTTTAAGAGGTCCAAATTGGAAACTTCCTTTCCATATTTCCAAAGATGCTTCAGATACAGCTTTGGGAGCTGTATTGGGACAAAAAGGTTTGATTCCTTATGCCATTTACTATACAAGTAAGAATTTGACTCCCACTGAGTTGAATTATACTGTGACTGAAAATGAATTTTTAGCTGTTGTTCATGCAATTAATAAGTTCAGACATTATATAACAGGCTATGAAACCTTTGTTCATACATATCACTTTGCAATTAGATATTTGATGAATAAACCTATTACTAATGGTATAGTTACAAGATGGCTTTTACTTTTGCAAGAATTTAAAATTACTATGCTAGATAGACTTGGAAAACAAAACACAGTTGCTGATTTCTTGTCCAGGATTAAGAATATGAAAGAAGACTCTCCGGTTGAAGATAAGTTTCCTGATGAATACCTTTATCAGTAACTACTCAAACTCCTTGGTTTGCAGATGTTGCTAATTACTTGGTTACAGGGAAGTTACCTTCACATTTGTTCCTAGAGAGAAAAGAAAGATTATTCAAGAAAGTGCAAGATATTCATGGATCACTAACGAATTGTATAAAATAGGACAAGATCTTATGATTAGAAGGTGCGTCAGGGAAGATGAAATGCCTGATATTCTCAAAGCATGTCATGATGAGCTATGTGGTGGACACTTTGCTGATAAAAGGACAGCCTATAAAATCCTTTCGTTAGGATATTATTGGCCATCCATCTTCAAAGATGCTAAAGAATATGTTAGGAGGCGCGACAACTGCCAAAGGGTAGGGAAACCTGTTCCCTCAAATGAAATGCCATTACAAACTCAGGTACTTATTGAACCCTTTGAAAAGTGGGCTTTAGACTTTATTGGACCAATTAATCCTCCATCTAAGCAGAAAAAATATATATTGGTATGCACTGATTATGTCACCAAATGGGTAGAAGCCAAGGCATTACCTTTTGCTAACGAAAAGTCTGCAGTTAGTTTTCTTTTTGAGGACATATTTACTCTCTTTGGTGTTCCAAGAGAAATTGTGTCAGATCAGGGATCTCAATTCACATCCAACATGATGGAAAGGCTTATGGAGGAATACAAGATCAAGCATAGGAAATCTACTCCCTATCATCCACAAGCAAATGGTCAAGTAGAGTCTACAAATAAAGGGATTGAATGAATCCTCACCAAGACTGTGCATCTATATAGAAGAGATTGGGCACAAAGGCTTCCTGAAGCCTTATGGGTCTATAGAACTACATGGAGGAACACAACGAGACATACACCCTATGAACTTGTTTATGGGAAGCAAGTCCTGTTCCCTATAGTGTTCCAAATCAGAACTTTCAAGATGGTAGTCCAATTGGGGATGGATTTATCAGAAGCTCAAAAACATAGGTTGGAGCAATTAAATGAACTTGATGAAATCAAACAAAAGGTAGTTCAAAGGATTGGTCTGATCCAACAACAGAGGGCTAAATGGCATGGCAAATACATCAAGGATAAGAGGTTTCATGAGGGAGATTTGGCATTGTTATTTGATTCAAAGTTCAAAGATTTTCAAGGGAAGTTTCAAACTCATTGGCTTGGGCCATATGAGATTGAAATTTATTTTAGTAATGGAGTGGTGAGGATGAGAACAATAGATGAAAGTCAAACTCCTCTTCTTGTGAATGATCATAGATTGAAAATATATCAAAAACCAATCTCAAAGGAGGAGTTCATCAAGATCTCCCAGAACAATTCTGAAATGAAGTTAGTGAAGAAGAATCTTTCTTCTCCACCAACTTAGTATTTATTTTTCCTATATAAACATAAAAATAAAAAATTGTATATAAGGTTGAAAACCAATCATTGATTGGCATGCTTATACAAAAAATACAGGGTGAAAATCAGAAGTTTTTGACACCCTATATTTTCCATTTCCTTTTGAAGAAATGGTGACAAAAAGCCACATTCACTCTACATTTTGCAAAATTCATTGTCTCATCTCATTTCACTCTGTTTTTACAGTTCCGCTTCACTTCACTTGCCATATTCCACCAATAAATTTTTCTTTTCCAACATTTCTTTCATCTCCATTTTCATTTATCATCTTGTCATATTTCCACTTACATAATTATTTCCATTTCATCCATTCATAAGCCATATTTTCCTCTCTGTTTCACATTCTGCTGCTATTTTCACATTTTGCAGCTGGTTTCGTTTCACAGCTGATCATGTTTTGCAACTAATCTGATTCTGCAACAACAGTTTGATTATCAGTCCAAGCACAAAGTGTTCAATTCATAATAAAATCTTGTATGCAGGTAATTGAAGAAAAAGTCAACTTTGAAGACCAATCATGCCTAAAGCACCTGTGGAGCAAACATCAAAATATTAGCAAGTGGAAGGTAAGGTTCCAAAGGTAAAAACAAGAATTTATTTCAAAAAGAAATTCAAAAACATAAGATTGTATAACATGTATGATCACATGTCTCCTTGATTAAGCATTATGTGATTTGACCACCACGATGTCTCCGCCATAGCTTCCGTCTTCAATGACAAATGATCCAATGATTCCTTCATAACCGATCTCCGTTTTAAACTTCATAACTTGTACTTAACCAGAATTTTACAACTACACCTGTTAACGGTTAGATTAACGACATGACCTATCTATATATGACTCTTCAAACCCTGATTGTTCATTTATTACATGACAACTCTTAAGTTTTTCTCTCATATTTACCTAGATACTTTGTGCATACAATCATTCTGTTTCTATATTCTGATGAAGAACCTGTTAACGCTGGGTGCAATCCGCTACGGTTACAAGCACAGACTTTCTCTATACATACAAACCAATCTCATTCTAAAATGCTGGAATGCTGATTTAAAAACTCTGTTTCAACTTCAACATAAAAAGAGCGCATCCATATAATTCTTTTCTAGACATACGACCAACTTAAAATCTCTCACATTGGCGCATCGCGTTTCTGGAAAACTCTAGACGTGTCAAAGTCCAAATCTCATAAATCGAGTTCTTGGATCTACTCATGGCTGTTTCGGAAGAAGTGCAAAGGGAATCATGCTGAATCCCTACATCAGGCGAACAGTGTTGCAGGCAAATCTTTTATGCCCGCCATGTCTCCGTACCATGATACCTCGAGCAAGAATTGTTCAGTGGATCTTGACCTTTTCAACTACCATCGTGAGGCCTCCCTTCGAGTCTAGTTGTCTCCCATCCAGCAAAATTTAAGAGTTCCCTCCCCGAATCATTATGGGAAGTAAGAAAGCAATTATTTTTTGAACTCCTTGATTTTATGCAAGCGCGGGACCAAAATTTGGAACATCTTTAAGAAAAATCCACGGGAGCTCTCAACGCCACAGAGATACAAAGAAGGCAAGAACTCCAAGGTCGACGATTCAGTTCATCACATAAATGGTTATTTTCAAACTCCAATGCATAGATAGCCACCAGATTCTGTCCATTATCGAATCCACTATTTTTTTTAACTCGATATGGCAAAGTAAATGGCGTTTTCTGTGCTCCAATACACAACTGCTGGAGTTGTTGGACGCCAGTTAATGAATATCCAATCTATTTTGTTACCATAGATCTCTCTTGTTCTGAAGAGAAGTTCGAATCATATCTGGCAATTAACGATATCGGGGATTTCTTTTATGCGAGATTTTAGGAATCGCAATTTCCAAAATCCGGTGTTGTCCCTAGAATCCGCGCAGTCTGTACCTCGTTATTCTCTGTAGAAAGATATTTCATTCACAAAACTTCACAAACCATTAGTCATGACATAGATATTCTTAACATAATTAAATTAAACCCACAGTTTAATCAGTTCAGGGGATTGTCAACGCATGAATCTACACACTAGTTACACATTGGGCGCAAACACTATATTTTATTCATAAGCACTAATAAAACAGAGATTTGCTTTGCAATTTCACCAAGAACGATTTCTGGTTTTCTTCAAAACACAGTCTTCTTTATTAACCAGAGCTTTTCGCCCAAAAAAAAACAATCACACCACACCTACGCTCTCCAAGATCACACACTCAAAAACTCTCTCCACACCTTCAACCTTTCTCTAATTTATACAAATATGAGAAACTATTCTTCTTAGAATAGATTTCTTCTAGAGTTTCTCAACAAACTAATACCCCCTATTATTTAGCATTTTCCCTATTTTGGTTCTATTCCACGCAGGGAAAGAAACCAACTCTATTATTATGCCGTATTTAATTAAACAACTACAATTCTCCTAAAATAAATAGCAAATTTAATAAAATATATTATTTAAACTATTTAACTAGCCACAACATGTGACCAAGATGTCACATTGCTGGCTAAGTGCTTGATGCTCCTGCATCAGACTCCCAGGGAAGAAAACTAATCTTGTAGTTGTTTGGAGTTGATCCTCATTCTCTGTAGCTCGGCTGACGTCCTCTACTGGTTCCTCTTTCCACTTGGTCAAACACTGATAATGAGTCTGACTCCTGATTCTCTTTAGCACTTTCTTTTTCCTTTTCCCTGCTTTGGGCTTCCGTCTGTTATGGCGTCTCTTTGTGGTTCTTCTTCTGGCTTTTAGTATAGGTACCATTCTGCAATACATGACTAAATCACCTGTTTGGAATTCCTTTTTCCGCCTCCTCATATCTGCTCGCTGCTTGTCTTTGCTACTGCATTCCCGCCATCTGCTTTTGACATCTCACTCAAATATGCTTCTAGGAGTTAGCCAATTCACATCTACTTGGATTTTCTTCAGATCCAATTTCAGCTCTTCTTTAGAGACTGCATATTCCTTCAAATCTTCATTCTTCATCCTGATGGTGATTTTATATAAGGCTCGAGAATTTGAATTCATGCGCCATTCAACTTCTTTCTTCAGATTGAGTATTGTTTGCACAATACATGGATTAAGACTTCCATTGATTTGCCCTTTATCCATCAACTCTTCCATTTTTGTTCCAGTTTCGGCATTTTCCTGCATTACCCTGTAGGCTACTTTATTCGGCAAACTGACTCCAGGTATTAGATCATTATGGTGGCTAATACTCCTGGGTAACAACTCATCCACAACAATATCAGTAGAACCATTCAATAAATTCTGAATTTCTTCAGGTAAATCTTCTAAATTTGTAGAAGTTAAAATTACCTTGGGTTTTCCAACATTAGCAAAATGCATCTCCTTTCTCTTCTCATCTTCCTGCAACATGGTCTTCTCATTCATCAACATAACATTGTTTCCAAGTGCTTCTTTATTATCTTCAGCTTTCAACGGCAGTAGTGTATGCTTATTCCCATCTTTCTCCAAAGTATAAGTATTTCTTCTGCCATCATGTATGGCATTTCGGTCAAACTGCCAGGGCCTCCCTAGCAATATGTGGCAAACATCCATCGGCATTATATCACATAAAATAACATCCTGATAAGTGCCAATCTGAAAGTCGACTTTACATTGTTCAGTCACAAAAATTTGATGGCCTTTCTGGAGCCACGATAATTTATAAGGAGTGGGGTGTACTGTCCTTTCCAACTTCAGCTTATCCACCATCTCTGTAGAAACAAGATTGTCAGTACTACCGCTATCAATTATCAACTTGCAAGACTTACCCTTGGACTTGCATACAGTCCTGAATAAAGTCCTTCTTTGAACTGGTTCTTTGGCTTCCTTAGCTCCTTCCAGTAATACCCTCTTCAGTAATAGGGACTCTCCGTCTTCTGGTGGTTCCTCTTTAGCTTCAGGTTGAGGAATCTCCTCCTTGGCTTCTGCAACATTCACGTTGCACTGGTTTGCTAATCTCTGATGAGGACAATCCCACTGTACATGTCCCCATTCCACACATGCAAAGCACCAGACATCTCTTCCTCGGCCTCTGCCTCTGGGCACAAACCTTCCACACCCAAAATCTCCTCTTTGTGGTGCTCTATTGCTCGCACTCCCTGCCTCATTCTGAGAGGGTTGAACTTTGGATTCAAGTATCCTTCCTTCGTTTGCTGGATTCTTACCTTTGTTTCTCTGGTTTTGTTTGCGCAAGAGTTTTTCCTCTGCCTTCAAGGCTGCTTGATAGGCATCCTCAACAGTTTTCAAACTTAACAGGCTAATCTCATCTTGGATCTCATACCTTAGCCCATTAATA